>CAUYRH010078008.1:0-128119 GCA_963574655.1 Perodicticus potto
GTTCTTTGAGAGTTCTCCATACTTCCTTCCAAAAAGGTTGTCTTAGTTTGCAGTCCCACCAGCAGTGTAAAAGTGTTCCTTTCTCTCCACATCCACGCCAGCATCTGCAGTTTTGAGATTTTGTGATGTGGGCCATTCTCGCTGGGGTTAGATGGTATCTCAGGGTGGTTTTGATTTGCATTTCTCTAATAATTAGGGATGATGAGTGTTTTTTCTTATGTTTGTTAGGCATTTGTCTGTCTTCTTCAGAGAAAGTTCTGCTCATGTCTCTTGCCCATGGATATATGGGATTGTTGACTTTTTTCATGTGGATTAATTTGAGTTCTTTATAGATCCTAGTTATCAAGCTTTTGTCTGATTCAAAATATGCAAATATCCTTTCCCATTGTGTAGGTTGTCTATTTGCTTTGGTTGTTGTCTTCTTAGCTGTACAGAAGCTTTTGGAGAACTCTCAAAGAACTCAAGCTAGACCTCCCATTTGATCCTGCAATCCCATTACTGGGTATCTACCCAGAAGGATAAAAAATCCCTTTATCATAAGGTCACTTGCACTAGACTATTTATTGCAGCTCAATTTACATTCGCCAAAATGTGGAAACAGCCTAAATGCCTACCAACCCAGGAATGGATTAACAAGCTGTGTTATATGGAATACCATGGAATACTATTCAGCCATTTTAAAAGATGGAGACTTCACAGCCTTTGTATTAACCTGAATGGAAGTACAACACATTATTCTTAGTAACGCATCACAAGAATGGAGAAGCATGAATCCCATGTACTCAAATTTGATATGAGGACAATTCGTGACAATTATTGACAAGGTGGGGGTGAGGGAAGGGGAGAGCAGAGAGAGAAAGAATGAGGGAGGTGTGGGGAAAGGAAGAGCAGAGAGACGGAAGGAGTGAGGGGGGTGGGGTCTTGGTGTGTGCCACACCTTTCGGGGGCAAAACACGATTGTAAAAGGGACTTTACCCAACAAATGCAATCAGTGTAACACGGTTTCTTGTACCTTCAATGAATCCCCAACAATAAAAAAAAAAAAGTAATAAAAAACAAAATCCAGAAATGGATGTTCCCGTGTAATAATTGGAGATGCTGATGATGCCTGTTCTGCTTTTCTATTCAATAGCTACCTGCCATGGTTGCATTTTAACTACACATGAATCTTTTTTTAAAAATTCAGAATATGGGCATACAATCATTTTGGTTACATGACTTGCTTTTGTGCAGTTTGAGTCAAAGTTATAAGTGTATGTATCTCCCAGATAGTGTGCGTTGTACCCATTATGTGTGAATTTAACCCTAAATCCTCTTGCCCCCCACCTGCTTAGTTTCCATTGAGTCTTACAATGATATGTACATATGGGTGTTGATCAATTAGTTTTTATTTAATAGTGAGTGCATGTGGTGTTTGATTTTTCATTCTTGTGATACTTCACTATTGCATCCAAGTTTTTTCAAAAGGTATTAGATCATTATTTTTTATGGCTGGTACTCCATGGCATACATATGTCACATTTTATTAATCCACTCATATATTAGTGGGCACTTAGGTTGATTACACATCTTTGTGATTGTGTATTTTGGTGCAATAAATATTCTAGTGAAAGTGGTTTTTTGATGAAATGACGTTTTTCTCTCTTTGGATAGATACCCACTAGTAGAATTGCTGAATCAAAATGTAGGTCTACTTTTAATTCTTTGAGGTATTTATTTACTATTTTCAATAGAGGTTGTACTAGTTTTGCAGTCCTATTAGCACTGTACAATTGTACCTTTCTGCATCCATATCAGCATCTACTGTTTTGGGACTTTTTGATAAATGCCATTCTCTATGAAGTTAAGTCTATATTTACTCAAAGTGATCTACAGATTCAATGAAATCCTCATTAAAATACCAACATCATTTTTCACAGACCTACGAGAAATAATTCAACCCTTTGTATGGAACCAGGAAAGACTCTGAGTAACCAAAGCAACCTTCAGCAATAGGAACAAATTGGGATGCATCACTTTACCAGACTTCAAGCTATTCTACAAGCCTATTGTAACCAAAAAAAACATGCTACTGGCAAAAGAACAGAGAAATAAACCTATGGATCAGAATAGAGAACTCATTTAAAACCATCCACAAATTACCATCAGATCTTTGACAAAGCAGACAAACATACACTGGGAAAAGAATCCCTGTTCAATAACTGGTGCTGGGAAAACCGTAGAAAACTGAAACAGTGCCTGCACCTCTCAACACTCTCAAACATTAACTCAGGATGGAGAACAGACTTAAACCTTAGATGTTAAGTTATAAGAATTATAGAAGAAAGTGCTGGAGAAACTCTTATAGGTATCAGCCTTAGCTAAGAATTTATGAAGAGAGGCTTGGCACCTGTAGCAGGGTGATTAGGGTGCCGGACATACACTGAGGCAGGCAGGTTTGAACCTAGCCTGGGTCTGCTTAACAATCATGACAACCAGAACCAAAAAAAAGCCAGGCATTGTGGCAGGCACCTATAGTCCCAGGTCCTTGGGATACTGAGGCAAGAGAATCGCTTAAGCCCAAAAGTTTAAAGTTGCTGTGAGCTGTAACATCACGGCACTCTACCGAGGGTGACAGAAATAGTGAGACTCTGTCTCACAAAAGTAAACCCCAAAACACGAATTTATGAATAGGACCCCAAAGGTAATTGCAGCCACCACAAAATTAATAAATGAAACTTGAATAAATTAAAAAAGCTTCCGTAGAGCCAAGGAAGCAATAAATAGAGCAAACAGACAACTTACAGAATGGAAGAAAATATCTGCATACTATAAATCTGATAAAGGATTGATAATCAGAATCTATACAGAACTCAAATAAATCAACAAGGAATAAACAAAACAACCCCATAAAAAATATGGGCAAAAGACATGCACAGAAGTTTTCCGAAAGAAGAAAGACTAATGGCCAAGAAACATATGGGAAAAATGCTCAGCATCTCTAACCATCAGGGAAACGCGAACCAAAACCACAATGAGGTTCACATGACTCTTGTTCACCAAGATCCCTGCCACTTTTCTGCTTTCTTAAATAAATTCTTTTCTGACACACCATTGAACTGAGTACCCTTGACTTAATCCATGCCTCTCATTTACAGGTGGGTAACTGAGCTTTGACAGCTGGTAGGCTCCCATGTATTAAATGACTTGCCCAAAGCCACGTGGCTGGCCAATGAGCACAAGGAGGGCTTCTTTTCTATGTGAGCGGATATTCTTCCCAAAACACTTCTCTGCTTCTTTTACAGATAGGTTTCAAAATAACCAGAGCATATTCTGGACAGCTCAGTGAGTGTGACTCCTGTTCCCCCACTGAGCTGTTGGCCTAAATAGCCATCCCATGTCACACAGCACAACAGTGAATATTGGGAAAGAGGGATTGTAGAGCTCGATTTCAACTCACTACTGTGACAGGGAAAAGAAAATTAAGAATTTACACGTATCTCCATTCTAAAGGAAGGATAGGAAATATATATAGTAAATATAGAAAATGCTAGCACACAACTATCCAAGTCCTGGGAAAAAAGACTGGTAACAATCTCCAAACATCACAGATTTAAGCCCATCCAGCTACGGGGCTCTTCATCTTAAATCACTCAATTTACCATTTATTATTACTAAATAGAATTGATTTTAAATCTTTCAAGGAAGTTTCTTGCTTCCCCATTTCCTGGCCATTATGAAGTCACCATCTTGGCCTATACATGAAAGGCAAGTGCCTTAAGTGAATTGCATATAAAAAGGGTAGGGAAAAAGGACTGAGAGAGATTTTGGCACAGCGAAAGCGTCCCATGAGGGATGATCTTGAAAGCCAGGCTAAACAGCTGCTCTGGTGATCAATAAGTAGAACTCAAATTCCCCAGCACCAGCTTGCTGCAGCCAAGGTCACAGACCTGTGTCCAAATGCACTGAACCACGTCTGTTTTTACAACACAGAGGGGTGGATTTGCTTCCCCTGGGCCCCTGAGCTCAGATCAGCTTTCAACGCTGCTCATCAGCAAGGATCAGTGAGTTCAAGAGATAGAGGTGCACTCTAATAACCCCCACAGAGCCACAAGTCACTGCAGACCTAGAGAGAGTGTGTGTCTCCCTCGAGCAACATGAAGTAGTGAAGGGATGTCTCAGCCGCAGAGCACTGGACATTCTGTCCTATCTCCAATGGACCTCTTGAGTTCCACTTCAGAATCCCATTGCCTCCACTTCTAAGAAGCTCAGGATTTACCTGATGGAATCCATAGTTGAGCCTTGACAACTTCTTAGCCAACTGGTGATGCAGATCAAATAGTTCCTCTCTGCTCCCATGTCACTGGCAAGTCAAGGCTACATGTAAATGGCAAGAAAGAAATGAGTTTGGGGAGCAAATTGCATCTCCTTTCATTTATTTCTGCTCTAATATTTTCTGGGTGTCTGTGATATGTCATAAGCAATAATTAAAAACCAAATGATCCTCTATGCTTAGTTTGAGGAGGAGTTTCATCATTGAAGAGTTCTGGATTTTATCAAATGCTTTTTCTGCGTCTATGGAGATGATCATATGGTCTTTATTTTTGCTTCTGTTTATATGGTGAATCATGTTCATTGATTTGGGTACACTGAACCATCCTTGCATCCCTGGGGTGAAACCCACTTGGTCATTATGAATATCATTTTGATGTGCTTTTGAATTCTATTTGCTAGTATTTTGTTGATGATTTCAGCATCTATATTTATAAGAGACATTGGCCTGTAGTTTTCTTTCTTTGTTGTGTCCTTTCCTGTCTTTGGTATCAGGGTGATACCAGCCTCACAGAATGATTAATAAGTAGGAGTCCCTCCTTCTCAATGTTTTGGAATAATCTCTATGGGGTAGGTACTTGGTCTAATTTGTAGGTGTATTAGAATTCGGCTATGAATCCATCTGATCCGAGGCTTTACTTTTGGTGGTAGATTAGAAGAAAAAAAAAAAAAGAGCAAGATGTGCTCTCTACTCACAAAGGATTTCAGTCAAGGAGGAAGGATTAATTAGTAGTTGCAAAGAAATGGGACAAGTGATACCACATGGGAAGTGGGAGTGAAGGGATGAAAGTCTGTGCAGAGAGTAAAAGGGGAGAAGTGACATGGAGGGGATATGAGAAAGATCAGGAGGATTAAGGACAAACCAGACAGAGAGGTGAGAGTATATCCGGTGGGGAAAGAGCCCACATGGAGGCCTGGGGGTTACAGAATGAAAAGTAGCTTCACATAAACAGGAGCAGAGATCAGGTCATCGAAGGTCTTCAAAGGTCTGATAGTGCATTTACACTTATTCTGAGCTCAGTGGGGACACAGTGGAACATTATAAACAGGGAGGTGACACGCAGAGCGTTGGAGTTTAGGGAATACCATTAGACCTGCCAGGTGGTAAACAGAGGGAAATCCAGGCGAGGTGGCATTGCTCCAAACTCACAATAGAGATGGAAAACAGTCACAAAGAGAACATTCAAAATGCACATCTGGCTTCAAACACACAATAAACATCCCCGTGGATGAGAAAAATAGAAAAAACAGAATAAATACACTTTAAGGAATGGGTTCAAGCTACAGACCTTCTGGGCCCCCGGTCCAAAGCAGGTAGAGGCATCCAAGATTTCTACTCCTGTGGAAAGAACAGGGAGTAACATTCCTCCAAAATGAAGCAAGGGTACAGACGGGAGACAGGCTTCCTGCTGAGGATCAAGAGGGAGAATGAGATACTCTTAACAAGGAGAAACTAAAAATTATATGCTCCATTGTCTGGAGTTACAGCCACCTAACAAAAGAAGCCAGTACATGAAAACCCAGCTTTGCAGCCAGGAGTCAAGCTGAACCAAGCTGTATGCTCCCTTGAGTAAGTGTATCAAAATAACCCCACTATATCCATGGAGCAGGAATCTCAGGCAGTTGACATAAAAACAGTTCTGGAAAGCAGACCAGGGTCCATTTGAAGACAACATCACAAATGTACTAAAGAAGGAAGAACTAGCAACAGAAAGCAAAGCTCCTTCAAATTTAGAGGATCCTGCAAAACAAGATTATGAAATGCGGAAAACTAATTCTATAAAAGGAAGCCCCACATCCAAACAGTAAACCCAAATCCAACAACAGTAAAAAAAAAAAAAACACTATATAAAATCAAGATTAAAATAATAACCAGGAGATATTATCAATTACAAAAAAGAAAATGTTCTAATCTAATAAAAGACTCAGCAAGAAAGGTTGGAATTTTCAAAGAGATAATAAAGAACAAGAAATTGTGAACCAAAAGTGGGTAAAATGGTGTGCATGCTTTCGAGACCGTACTAAAAAACCTTTGCTCAACCTGTGTCCTGAAACATTTTCCCAATGCTTTTCTTCTAGAAGTTTCATCGTTTCAGGACTTACGTGTAAGTCTTCGGTTCATTTTCAGTTGATTTTTGTGTGCGGTAAGAGAGCAGGATCTAGTTTCATTCCTCTGCGTATGGCTATCCAGTTTCCCCAGCACCATTCATTGTATGTTTTTGGAACCTTTGCTGAAAATGAGTTGGCTGTAAATGGGTGGCTTTACTTCTGGGAATTCCTTTAGGCTCCACTGTCTTATATGTTCATTTTTGTGTCAGGATCATGCTGTTTTGAATATGATAGCTTTGTACAATTTGAAGCCTCTTAGAGTTATCCCTCCGCCCTTGTTCTTTTCATTCAGAATTGCTTTGACTACTTGGATTCTCCTGTCATGTCATACAACTATTAGAATTTTGTTTTCTTTTTCTTTGAAGAAATGCATTCGCATTTTTATAGCAATTACATTGAATTTGAAGATCACTTTGGGAATGATGGATATTTTAACAATATCAATTTTTCTAATATAATTTTGTATCCCCTTTAATTTCCTTCATTAGTGTTTTATTTTATTTATTTATTTAAGACAGAGTCTCACTATGTCGCCCTCCGTAGAGTGCCGGAGCTTCACAGCTCACAGCAACCTCAAACTCACGGGCTCAAGTGATTCTCTTGCCTCAACCTCCCAAGTAGCTGGGGCTACAGGCGCCTACCACAAGGCCAGGCTATTTTTTGTTGCAGTTGTCATTTTTGGTTAACAGGCCTGGGCCAAGTTCGAACCCACCAGCTTCGGTGTATGTGGCTGGCCCCGTAAACCCTGTGCTATGGGTGCGGAGCCTTTCATTAGTGTTTTAAAGCTTTCCTTGTGTAATTCTTTCACATCTTTGGTTAAATATATTCTTAGGTATTTTCTTATTGTAACTATTGCAAATTGGATAGCTTTTTTGATTTCTTTTTCAAATTGTTCACTGTTGGCATATAGACATGCTGCTTGTTTTTGTATGCTGATTTTGTTTTCTGCAACATAATTGAATTTGTTTATTAGCTTTAGCAGGTTTTTTTGGGGGGGTTGCAGTTTTTGGCTGGGGCTGGGTTTAAACCCACCACCTCTGGCGTATGTGACTGGTGCCCTACTCCTTTGAGCCACAGGCACTGTCCGATTTAGCAAGTTTTTTGTGGGGTCTTTAGGTTTTTCTAAATATAGAATTATATCATCTGTTAAAAAAAAACCAATTTGACTACATTCTTTCCAATTTGCATACCCTCTTATTCCTTTGTCTTGTCTAATTGCTCTGGCTAGGACTTTCAGTCCTATGCTGAATAAAAGTGGTGAAAGTAGGCATCCTTGTCTTGTTCCAGATCTCAGAAGAAAGGCTCTCCATCTGTTTCTCCATTCAGTATGACATTAGCTGTGGGTTTGTAAAGCAAAATTTTACCAGTGAAATTGCATCAAGCTAAACAGCTTTTGTACAGCAAAGGAGACAATCAACAACACAAAGAAACAACCTAGAGAATGGAAGAAATACTTTCAGATGATCCACCTGACATAGAATTGAAAACCAGAATATGTGAGAAACTCAAAGCAACAAAAATAATCATCTGATTAAAATGTGGACAAAAAAAAATCTGAATAGACATTTCTCAAAATAAGACAAACAAATGAGCAATAAGTATATTTAAAAATGTTCAGCATCATCAATTATTAGGGAAATGCAAATCTAAATCACAATGAGATATCCTCTCATTTCATTTAAAATGGTTATTATCAAAACCAGAAAATAACAGATGTTGTTACAGATGCAGAGAAAGGAGAACATACATACTCTGTTAGTGGAAATGTAAATTAGTACATCCACTATGGAAAACAGTAAGGAGGTTCCTCAAAAAACTAAAACTAGAACTACCATATGATCCAGAAATCCTACTGATGGGTATATATCCAAAAGACAGAAACTCAGTGTATTGACAAGATACCTAACTTTTGTGTTTATTGTGGCACTATTCACAACAGCCCAGATATGCAGTGAACCTAAGGATGCATTAATGGATTAATGGATAAAAAGTACTAAATATACATAATAAGATATCATTTATCCATAAAAAATAAAACCCCATCACTTGTAGCAACATGGATGGGACAGAAGGAACACCATATTAAGTAAAATAGGTAAGCCTGACACAGAAATCCAAGTACTACATGTTCTCACTCATATGAGGGATCGAAAAAAATTAATCTCATGTACGTAGAGAGTAGAATATTGGTACCAGGTCCTGGAAGAAGTAGGGGGAGAGGAGGATGAAAAGGGATTGGTTAATGCAGTTAAATAGAATGAATAAATTCTACTGTTTAATAGAACAGTAGGACAAGTATAGTGAAGAAGGATTTAAAGCTAAAAGAGAAGATTTGGAAAGTACCCAAAAGAAAAAAATGATAAATGCTTGAGGTGATGGATATGCCAAGTACTCTGGTTTGATCATTAGACATTGTATGCATGTATCACAATACCACATGTATCCCATAAATATGTACAACTGTTATGAATCAGTAAAAAAAAATTAAAGACAAAAAATAAAGTAAAATGGACACATAGTGAACAGAGAAAATAATCTAATGGAAAGTGTGTAAATCAAAAATATAACAATTAAAATTTAGTCTTAATAAAACTCAAGATAGTTTAAATCTATATCACATGAGAAGAGTAAGAAAAAATGAATAAAATGGAAAAATAATGAATTAGAAGATCATGTCTTTTGTCAAATCCAAGACACCAACAATTTTAAAATGCAATCTTATTTCAAATACATCTTTGTGTATCTACTTGGCTAGGCTGAAATAAAATCCCTAGGTGATTGAACACTTATCTACATATTGCTGTGAGTAGGTTTTGCAGATGTGATTAAAGTGGCTAATTAGTTAACTATAAATTAACTAAAAGGGAGATTATTCTGAGTAGGTCAGACCTAATCAGGTGAGTCCCTTAAAAGAGAGCTTAGGTGTTCCTTGAACAAAGAGACTCTAAACAGCTTTTATGGGTAGAGTTGCAATCTACACATATTATTTGTAGAGAATACTCTACAATTCTCTGTATTACAAATTATCATTGTATTTGTAATATTCTCTGTCTGTGAAAGTAATGCATGTTTCGCCAACTTTTACAAAATAGTGTAAGCAAATTTCTTGCAATAAATCTATTTATCTATCCACCTATCTATCTATCTGGATATAGATATCTATGTATCTGTGCCTGCATCTATATCTATCTATCTATCTATCTGCCTACCTATCTATTTATCTATCTATCTGTCTATTTATCTACCTCCTCTATATCCTATTGGTTTTACCTCTCTGTTTGAACCCAGAGGTAATACTGATGTGCTATTTAAATTGTGATGCCATGCTTTCTTATCAGCCTCCTTACAATAAGAATACTTAATGAATGACTTCGCATAGATTCTTATATATAATACTTGTGCATGCACAAATACGTGAATTATAAGAAGACTAAAGTTAAAATATGTTTCATGCTCAGAATCCTATCTTCCTTATCAAATTTCAATCCAAAGTCATTAACATCTGTACTTTAATATACAATACCATCTGCTGTGCTATCAAATGCACTGGTGTTGCAACATTTCTTATAAGGTATGCCAGGATGGTTTGTAGTATTTTCTTCTAAGTCATTGCCTTTCAACTCATACAGTAGCTTTTTGTTTTCAATGGTAAATAATGTATTAGCTTTGATAATTGAATTCAACATGTAATATCAACAATGCACACAATTCAATTAAAGGTAGTAGAATGTTAACAGCTAGTTCAAGTTCCTACATGCACAGGCAGTGGCAAGTATGTCAACAGCACTGTCTGGCAAGGCTCTTTAAGAACTCTTTATCTATAAGACCCTTAGGAAATTTCAGAGAACTTCAAAAAAAAGAAAGAAAGAAAGAAAAAAACCCCTCCTATCTTAGATGAGTAACAATGGTACTGAGAAATTCACCCTAGGCTTACCAGAAAAGTCAGTGGGATAAAATATGTGAAACATAAGTTAAGGGATGTGAAGTGTAGATTGAAGCATTCCAATTGAGTAGTTCTAGAAATGGGTTCAGTGAAAGATATCAAAATGGGTTTTGAAGAGAAATAGCATGCATTTTCCAGAATTGATGAAAAATGAGTTTTCAGGTTGAAAATAAACATTGATTTCTGATCAAAATAAAGGCAAATAAATCTACCCTGAGACAAGGTCTTAGTCTATTTTGTGCTGCTCTAATAGAATGCTACCAATTGGGCAATTTATAATGAACAGAAACTTACTGATTCATGGTTCTGAAAGCTGAGAAATCCAAGATCAAGGGGCTAGCATCTGTCAGAGCCTTCTTGCTGGATCATCCCACAGCAGGAAGTAAAAGGGTGAAAGATAGCAAGAGACCAAACTCACAGCCTCAAACCATTTTATAATCAACATTAATCCATTCATAAGCACAAAGCCCTTGTGACAGAAACAATTCCCATTGGGCCCCACCTCCCAGGTTTCCAACACATGCTTTTTAAGGGACAAACACATTTGATGCAGACATGCCTAGCAAGATTTCAAAATATCGATGAGAAATGAAAATCCTCGTAAGCTTCCAAGAAAAAGAAAGTGTGCCTTCAAACAATGACAAGTAAACTACATGGACTCCTTCTCATCGGTAATAAATACTTAACAGTAGTGGAGCAAAAGCCTCAAAGTGCTTAAGGTAGAAAAACTCTCCACCTAGAAGTCAAAAAAGGCAATTTCTAGACAGAGTAAAATTTTAAAATTCTGAAGAAAAGAGAATGAACAAATAATGATAGAGAGGAAAAATACAAGAATGAACGTATAAAATGACAAAATTATTAGATAAAGTCAAGAGACTCAACTGAAAAAAAAGCTACTCTCTAACTGAAGAAAAACCTGTGCAACTAAAATTCTAGGCAACAAAAATGAGACAAGCAAGATCTGAGGCACTCAAAAGTGGACAATACTTGAGAAATAACCTCTGTGTCACTATTAACGCTTGGCCTGGAGTATTTTAAAGGTGAAATTGGTAAATGCATGTTATTTTCAAGAAGAAGATAAAAATACTGACTAGCCTAAGACTTTGTGAACAAAAATAAAAGCCAAATATGTAGGTTAAATATATAAGGGATCCAGGAAAGGTGGTATACCCCTATACCCCCAGCTATAAGAGAGGTGGAGGCAAAATGATCTCTTGAGCCCAGGAGTTTGAGCATGGTAAGATGTGGTCTCAAGCAAACAAACAAACAAATCTGTCTGTCTATCTATCTATCTATCTATCTAAGGGTGACTTCTAAAAGAAATGAACATATAGTTGAGAAAACAAAAAAATAAAAGATAATTAAACAAAACCAAAATCTGGTTTAATAAAAAACACTCAAAACCCAGTAAGAATTAACTAGGAAAAAAAAATCACAATAAAAATATAGTAATAAAATTAGACCCCAATTAGAGATACAATAAAGAATAATTTATAATCATAATTAATAGAAATGTTTGCTAATTTTTATAAAATTCCCAATTTTGTAGATTTTATAAATTTTTCCAAATATGCAAATTTGAAAAAATAGCAGAAATAAAATGCTTTATGGCAATCTTATAAACTATCAATTTTGACTGAAATACAAGTTCAAAATCCTGCACAAAATTAGATTTTAGATAAAGCTAATTGATAAGTCAAATTGTTCATACCAAAAAGAAACCACATCCAGATGAATTCATGTAGTCATTTTTGACTAGTCATCAAGGAACAAATAGTTCTTCTCTTCTTCAAAATTCAAAAAGGCAGTGCAAAAATAAAAATATAGCCCTATCGTAAATGAGGATACAAAATAATAATTTCAAATAGATAATGAACCACCAACATAATCAACAACAATAATAAAAGATCATGGCCAGATTATGTTTATTGCTAGCCCAAGAAAGCAAAGAGGATTCAGTGGTATAAAAAAAACTATCAACATAACTGCCATTGCATAATATTAATAACAAAAAGCACATCATTATTATTACACTATCAGATGGAGAAGAAGCATTAGATAGCTCAATAAATAAAATTAGGGAAATAAAATTAGGGAAAGTAAGAATATATAGATAGTTTTAGTATATATATATATAGATATAGAATATATAGATATTCCTTCAAGCATATAAAGAATCTTTATTGAAAATATGCAGTAAATATCAGTATTTTCTTTATAATTATTACTTATTGAACATTTAATTTATGCCAAGAACTGTTTAAATACTATACTCTCATATATAACAGAAGATAAATACATATACACACACAGACACATATATATTTATCCCTCACAACATTCTTCTGATGTAAGTTTTATTGTTGTTGTTCTTTTATTTTCAGTTTATGGGTAGAAAAACACAGACAGGAAGGTTAAATAATTTGGCTCAAATAACATAACTTTTAAGTGACAGAGCCTAAATCCAAACCCACTTGACCCCAGAGCCTGCATTTTTAACCACGATGCTGTATGACGCCTTTAATTATGGAACACTAGAAATATTCTCTTTAAAATCTGAAAGAAGCTGAAGCTGCCTGCTGTCACCCCTACTATTTGACATTATCCATACACCCTGTCCAACACGGTAGGAACAATAAACACGAGATTTTAAAAAGAGACTAAAAGAGATACACTGGCCTTCTCTTGCAGACAATATGGTTAGGAAATCCAAGAAATTTTACAGATAAAATATTAGTAAAAAAATAAGAGAATTCAGCAAGTTACTAGTGCAATATACAAATCCGTGAGTGTTCCAGAAAAGAGTTATACCAATTATAAACCTGAAGATACTTTTACAATAGCAAAAAAACAAAACAAAACAAAACTCCAAGCTCCTATGAATAATTCTAGCAAAAATGCAAATAATATCTTTAGGGAAAAATTTTAAGGATTTTTTAAAATACACAAAGGAAATCTCCAATATTCATGGAAGAGAAGAAATCCTTTTTCCTCCCCCAAATAATCTATTTCTTTGTTGCAATTTTAAAATATCAATAAGGTTTTCATTGAAATGGACTAACTAACACTTATACTCTTTTTTTTGCAGTTTTTGGCTGTGGCTGGGTTTGAACCTGCCACCTCCAGTATATGGGGCTGGCACCCTACTTCTTTGAGCCACAGGCACCTCTCCACTTATATTCTTCTTAAAAAAGAATAAAGAAATAAGAAAAAATTTTAAAAAGGTAACAAAGCACACCAAACCAGATACTCATTCTCATTCTAACAGGATATGTAAGACAGTGTGTTATTTATATATAAAAGACAAACAGATCAATACAGTATAGTAGAATGAAGTACCTTGAAACAAACCCATGGAAACTTGGCATTGTCAGAGATGCCATTATAAATAAATAAAGGGTGAACTGTTCAATAAATGGTACCAGGGCAATTGACTTTCCATATGGAAACAAAACAAAATTCTAAACCTGTCTTAAAGGAAAATAAATTCTAGATAGATTGAAGATCACACTGTAACAAGTAAAACTTCAAAACTTTTATGAGAAAATAATTATAAAATAACTCTTTGATTTCAAAAACAAGGATTTATTGAACCAGACATCAAAGCTCAAACCATAAAAAATAAGAAGTTTGATATAATTGACTACAGGGAAACTAAAGATCTTGTACCTGTTAAAAGACACCACCACCAAAAAAAAAAAAAAAAAAGTTAACAATAAACCACAGATTCAAAGATGTTTTTTGCAAGTTTTGTGTCATTTTTAACTAGTAAACATTAACATATAAACTATTATGCAAATTATATCTAAATGTCTACAAATCAAGAAAATAAATACTAAAGTACTAAAAATTCAAGACAAAAACTAACAAAGACACAAACTGGCTAGTCATAATAGAGGAAATTTCGGCAGCCAATAAGCATACAGAACGGCAATTATTCTCACTAGCAAGTGAAAGTTAAAATGTAATAAATAAATGTGCATAAATTATTCTCAGTAAAAAATACAAGTTTTGTAAATGAAGCACTTTGTCAAACCCATAAGATTGTTACATATCTGATAATATCAATTATTGGTAAGGATGTGGGAAAATGGAAATATACAATGTTGGGAAAATAAATTGGTATAACAATTAATATAAATTGACCAAATTCTATGTAGAAATTCCATATCTAGGTATATACGCCATAGTTACTTATGCAAATGTCTACAAAGAAATTTGTATAAAAGGATGGTTAATGCAGTGTTGTTTATAAGAACAAAACAATTAAAACCAACTGTAATGTACACCAATAGGAGAGGGGATATATTAAAATCTGGAATATTCACAAAAGGTAGAACACTTAAAAATGAATACACACACACAAGAAATGAATAAACATATATCAACATAGATAATTCTCAAAACGTAAGGTTGCATTTTTAAAAAGGAACTTACACCAAGTTCAAATGCATATAAATCAATACTGCATATTGCTTTTAGGGATACATATGATACATATGTATGTAATTTTAAAAGTTGCTAACTATAAGTGACAAAGTTATTCATGATATTAGTGGGTACTTTTCCATATGCTTGTATTATTCTTTTTTTTCCAGCAGAATGGGTGAGAGCAATGTTTTTCAACCTTTTTTATCTCATGGAACACTTCAACCTAGAGCTAACCCTCCACAGCACACATAAATTATGTTGATTTTTTAAAAAGAGTAAACAAAAAAGAATATACTTACTATGCTTTGAACTCCTTTTACAAAAAATGTAATTAATGATCTTTAAAAATGTTTGCAGCACAAACCTAAAATCCTCTTATAGCACACCAGTTGAAAATCACTGGATTAGAGGAAGCAAGGCTTTAGGAAGGGAGAAAAACTAGATGATTCAATTTTTAGTCAAAACATGGTGGTATTTCAGACCATGATGGGTAGATAATGGGTTCTGGGAGCATGGGAGAGGATGCCAAATTTTGGGGACCAGAGTGAACCAAGATCAAGGGCAGAAAATCCCATCCCCAGACATTGGATCTGAGATCACACATATAGCAATAATGTGTAAGTTCAGTTGGAAACATTCCTATTCCTCCTGTTACCAAAACAAAAGAAATAAATGCTCTAGGGATACCTATAATCAATTTAAAAACATGCCCTAGGCCTTCATTGTCCTGAGAGTTTTGTAAGAATCTGGTCAAAGAGGAATTTACTCCCTAGCAAACAGCAGGGCAGACAACTTCCAAGTAGATAGAATTAATGCTTTTGAGAGGAGACAATATTTACAAAGGATGCATAGACCAGGAGTGCTGAGCAGCTTATTTGGAAAAACTCATTTAGATACATAGGCATTCACTTCAGAAAAGGGATGTCTTAGACTGCCAAAATCTTGGATGTCCAAGAGGTCATTTGATCTATTGCTTGCCTTTCACACAGATCAGTGTGTATCCCACTCGTAGTACATGTTACTTGTTTCCTTTAAACGGTTTCATAAAAGTGTTCCAGCATCATATAGCCCTGTATTCAAATTCTGGTTTTGCATTTTGAGCTTTATGTCTCTGGACAATTTACTGAAACTTTTGGAGCCTCTATTTCTTCATCTGTGAAATGGTAATAACAGCAATAAGCTTGTTATGAGGTGTAAATTAAATCCTATGTAGAGCTATCTAGCACATTGCAATTGCTTGATAAACGTTAGTGCCATAATTATCATTGCCGGCATTCCAAGTAAAAGAGGTCTGAGTCCAAAGCAGATGCACTCTCTCACCCCCTACCTTCCTTGGCCCTCTGCCCAACATATCCTCACTGTTCTAAGCCTTCTGATTTCTTGCTTGAATCCGGAGGAGTCTGGAGTTGTGTTAAGTCTACTGTTCTCTGGGTCTACTCTCAAAGTCAGTCCAGGCCAGTCTGGGACACACGGCTCCCCTCTCCTGTCCCTTCCCAACATTCCACACACCAGTAGTCCAAACACAATTTTTTAGCAGGCCCAGTGCCAAAAATTTTGAATAGATCTTTTAACACCATATGTCCATGTTGTAATAAATGCTTTAAAGTTTATGGCTGTTTCCTGGGTTCATCCTTTTAGTTTTTTTAAAATGTAATGCTTGAGATGCATTGGGGTGGCCAACTGTAAACCTCCTCTCGGCATTAATTATTTGCAGATGTTAAGGCTGTGCGTTGGTGGGCAGAGGGTGCTAGAAAAATCTGTTCCCCTTGTTCTTCATGAGGACATGGTTTAACACACATATTTACAAGTGTCTGAGTTGAATACAAAAGCTTAACTTTGTCCAAAATATCAAATTATGTTCCCTGACACTTTAGAAAATGAAATTAAATTCAAAGCAGGCACAAGATGAGGTTGACAACCAAAGAGAGCATTTTCCATAGCCAGGCACTCTGTTGCAAACTTCACACGTATAATTATTAATTTTTACCTACACATACCTCCCATGAAGTTGCTGTTATTATTAGACCTATTTTAAAGATGACAAATTCTGAGGATCAGAGAACTGAATTGAGTTGCCTAAGATCACACAGCTGGTAAATAGCAGAGCCTAATAGAAAAACAAAGTGGTTCTGATTTCAGAGCCAAAATCCCTTTTCCACTATGGATTCAAGAAGAATGAACAGGAGAACACCAGGTATAGGGGCCGCGGGGGTGAAGGGTGAGGATGGGATGAGCATTTTCATTGAACAGAAAAGTTGTCAGTACTGATCTAACTGCTATATAGTCCTCAGAACCCTAGAAGGCAGATGCCATCATTGCCATTATTCCCATTGTAGAGTTGAAGAAAGCAAGGCACAGAGGTTAAGAAGCTTGTCCCCAGTAACTCAGCCTTTAGGGAGGCAGCTGGGACTATAATTGCAGGTTCCATGCTCTTAACCACTCTACCATAGCCAGCAAAGCATGTAGCAAAGTTATCTCCCAAGGCGCGCTATCTAAAGTCTTTTGGCTCTTGTTCACGCTATTAAGAATGGTACCCTTTAGCTAACCAGTGATAATATAAATTATAAGGAGAAGAAAAGGCCCCAGACTTTGAGTTCTGGTAGGATCAGAGACTTGTGGACAAGAGCAGCCCAAGCTCAAAGGACCAGTCAGAGGCAATGTTGACAGCATCCCCCTGGTCCCCATATCCTAGTCCAGGGCTTTCTCCAGTGTGTCCCTCACTCTTTCACCAACTCAGTCAGACGCCTGTGGCTCTGTACTCATGGGGAAGAGGATCGAAAGTCAGAACTGCTTCTCTCTGCAGAAATACTGTAATGGAAACCATGCAACAGGTTTGGAAACAAGTCTTTCCTCCTCATCACTCGGTAGATGCAGGCAGAGTCTGTGACTCACTCAGGGCATTTGGGTGTATCTGTTCCACAAAGCCAGGGTACCCAGGCAGAGTGCCAGAAGAAAGAAAGGAGTCAGGGACCGAGAAAGTGGCTGTCTACCAAGGAGTACCGAGAGGGCCTTCAACTTTTCCTGTCTCCAAGGGAGTGAGGACCCAAAAATCTGGGTATTTCTCATCCAATCATTTCAATCATAAGAAAAGATGTATAATAGCTCCAAAGACAGGATATTTTATCTTGTAGAGAAAGTTTTTCAGACCAATTTGTACTCAAATCTCATTTCTATCTCTTACAAGTGAAGCAAGTAATTTAACTCAGGCAATTTAGTAATTTAATTCAGTAATTTAACCTCAGTTTCCTCATTCATAGAATGGATAAAATAAACATCTGCCTTGCAGAATCACAGAGGAAGCTGACTGAAATAAAGTATTAAATATTTCTTGCAAGGAGGCTCGGCACCTGTGGCTCTAGTGACTAAGGCGCCAGCCACGTCCACCTGAGCTGGTGGATTCAAATCCAGCCTGGGCCTGCCAAACAACAATGTCAGCTGCAACCAAAAAACGGCCGGGCGTTGTGGTGGGCGCCTGTAGTCCTAGCTACTTGGGAGGTGGAGGCAGGAGACTCACTTGAGCCCAGGAATTGGAGGTTGCTGTGAGCTGTGAAGGTTGAGACAGCTTGAGGCTCTGTCTCAAATAAATAAATAAATAAATACATAAATAAATAAATAAATAAATAAATAAATAAATAAATAAATATCTCTAGTAAGGAAAAGGCACTGAGTGGGTGCTTAATAAAGGTTGAATCTGTCTCCTCTTGATAAGATGGAACTAAAGCCAATGAAAACTATTTGGAGATTATAGTAGAAGCAGTGCTGTTCCCCAACTTCCCACCCTAGAAAAGATGTTACGTTATATGGCAAAAGGGACTTTGCAGATGTAAGCTAAGAATCTTGAGATGAAGATCTTATCATGAAGGCTCATATGAAAGGGGAAGCAGGGAGGTCAGTGTCAGGAGAGACTAGAAGATACTACACTGCCAGCCTTGATGATGACCAAAGGCCATGAACCAAGGAAAGCCAATAATCATCCCAATCTGGAGAATATAATGAAATGGATGAGCCTCTAGAAGAAAGCCCACCTGCTGACACCTTAATTTTAGCCCTGTCACATTGATTAGGATTTCTGACCTCCAGAACTGTAAGATAATAAATGTGTGTGCAAGAGTGTGTATGCATTGAAACCACTAAGTCTGTGCTCATTTGTTATATAAGCATTCAGAAACTAATACATCATGAGCAAGTCATTCAGCTTAATATTGAATATATCCCTGTAAGTAAGTGTGACCCAGTGTCTCAGGGTCCAGCAACTTGTGAATATATATCAGGTCACAAGTTCCTCAGTGGGTAAGTGATGGCAGTTTTGAACCATTCCACAACACCACTTCAATCCCCAATGATTCAGTCATTACGTTTTGTATTTTCCCTTGTTACTTCAAACGTTCTCAGAACAAGTGTCCAGTCTTTCTGTAAAATCCTTCTGCCAGCAGACAGTTTTGAGTGGAAATGTCCCAGTGCCATGGACACTGGTCCCCCTTGGTGAAAGCCCATATTCTTTCCCTGGTCCTCTTCCTACCACTTTCTGGTGCCACACATCCTGCCAAATGCTGCCAAATGCTGAGCTCTGGAATTAATGGGAAAAGAAATGTTTTAAGCAAATTGTCATTTTTGTTGCCTATTTCCAAAGTACATTGTTGGTTGCCAAAAATCATAGTTTTTATAAACCTGATTCCTAAAGCTTTAGATATCACCTCATATGGTCTCATGGGGCCAGACTGGAGAGAAATTAATCATGACATCTTCTTCACTTTTACATCTCATTTCTCTCCTGCCTCCTGTTAAAAATGGGAGCACCAAGAATGTGTATAATTCGATGATTGCCAGAAACACATGAATCTCATATCTGTCCTCTGAAAAAATACCCTATTACATAGGAAATGTGTCCCCTCACAAAGAACTCTCTGGGCACAGTGTGTGCTGGCCAAGATGAATGAAAATAATCAGGCTTCATGATTTTTCCAGAGTGTGAATTTTGAATAGAATAGTGTTCACCAAAGAAGTCTCCCATGTCCTATCCTTACTGTTCTCTGATATCTGTAAAGGAACAAGATTGGTTTAGGACAAATGTAGTGTCTCTTCTAAAAGATGGTTCTAGACAAGAAGCAACATGTTAGACACTGTGCTTCAGAAGATCAGTCCTTTAAGTGAAACAGTCCATGCAGAAGCAACACTGAAGTATCTCTTCCTGCCACTCAGTGAAAATAAACACATCAGTAACAGAATCTGATATTTCTGTACCACAGAGATAGATCAAACAAATTACACCCTCTTCCTCTTACAAGCTCGAGTTGAGAAATAAAATGGGCGAATAAAGGCAAAAGAAAGTCAAAACATTGCCTTGTTGCTTGTGCACCTTATATGGAAGAACACAGCACTGTCAATGAATAAATGGACCTCCAGGATGGGACAGACCTCTCTACCATGTTGTAGGTAAGCCTAGGCCTGGAGAGTCTGTACCTTGATCCCTGAAAGAGAGAAGTAAAGACAAGCTCCCTAGAGGCAGCTCATGCCCAGTTAGAAAGAACCCAACACTCTGCACACCCAGTTCCTGGATCCAAACTCACACAGTGATGAGCCCCTCCACACACACACCCAGTCAGAATGAATGTGGGCGTGCACAGAGACCAAGTGCTGTATGCCAGTGGAGTTCCCTCTGCATGAAGCACTGCCTAACTGTAGAAGACTGTGTTCCTGTCAAAATACCCCCATCCCTTTCTACTTGCTTCAGCCCTCTGAGAGTATCACCCTTCCTGTGGCCATGAGACTTGCTTTGTTCACCAAGATGTGTTGAAATGACATGGGTCATTTCTCCATAGAAAGCCATTGTATGCCTCCTCTATCTTTCTTTTTCTTCTCCCACAGAATGGCATATCCCCCAGTGGGTCCTCTCTCTGTCAGCCGTGGTTCCAAGGTGAAGAGCGCAATAGTGTCCAATTCTTAGCAAACATGAATTTGAATGAGAAATACATTATTTGCCATTTTCAGCTAGTAAGGGTTTGGAACTGTTATTAGAGCCCACTTTGTCCCACATATAGATACATAGAGTCCCATCACCACCATACAAACACACAGAGTATCCAGCAACTTCCTTTTCTACTTGGTCTCTAGGCTTCCATCAATCCACCCACTCACTGCTGATTGGGTACTAGTCTCTGTGAAAGCTACAATAATGAATGAGACACGACCAGTGGGGGATCCAATCATGCCAAGAAATAACTCAAATGGAAAGCGGTGAGTGCTGAGTGAGAAGAATATACAAAGTTTCCTGAGTACCCAAAGGGAAAGGAAGAGGATTCAGAACAGCTGAGGGGATGAGGAGAAGGCCCAGGCAATTTCTGCAGGACTCTTCATTCCAAGGGGCTCCTACAAATTGTAGCTGGCACTCTAGCTGTATTTGGTTATTGCCTTCATTCTTTTGTACACAGACCCAGCAGAAAAGGCAACCAAGATTTTGGGTGAATTGCCCAACACACACAAGATACATGTCAACTTCTAAGAAATACTCCTGGGATTAAAAGGAAGGAAGAAGTCTTTTCACTCTGAGCCTGTACAGAATGTCTTTGAGGGAGGAAGATGGATTTCAGCCGAGCAGTGAAGGGTAGGCTGACTTCTCTGTTGAGGATAGGTCATTTTAGTAGAAAGAAGAGAGTGTTACAAAGAACTGAAGACAGAAGAATAAGCTCTATACCTGAGACAGTGCGTGGAGCTGGGATGCAGGAGCCAATATGTGAGGGGAGGAGAGGAAAATGCAACTAGAAGAGGGTGCTGAAAGCACATCCTAAATGTAAGAGGGGGGCCTGTGCTCCTTAGGTGACAGGAGCCCCTGCAGCCTTCTGAAAAGGCAGATGGCATGGTAGAGAGGGCATTTTAAGGTAATGCAAAGATGACTGGCACCATGGAAGGTAGGATTGGAGGGTCAATTGGAAATAGGGCTTCTACAGAGGAAGCTAATCAATGTTCCAGGCAAGATATGAGGGGTCCTGAGCAAGGAGGATTCAGAAAGCATCAGAAGGAGAAGGAATAGCAGCAAGAGGGTCCTGGAGGAGGGACTCATGATTAATGGTGTAAGCCATTAGCTCACATTCTGAGAGAGCTTGGGCAATCACAGATGGTGGCAAGGAGACATTACAATTGGCTTTTGAAGAATAAATGAAATTCAAATAAGAAAAAGGGAGGGGAGGGAGACAAAGAAATATCATTTTTCAAGATGAGGAGACTAATGTGATTAAGAAGAGATTTGTATAGTGCAATGACTGAAGATGAACTTAGCAAGTTTATAAATAATTCTATCTGAATTGTTATAGGCCACTGTGCCTACTTTCTTTTAGTCCTTCTGAAAACCCTATGAGCCAATTTCACAGATGAGGAAATGAAGGCTCAAAGATTATGTTCATACCACCCACATAATTGGTGGAGGCCAGCAAAAAATGAAAACATGAAAATTCTCATTCAAAAATTATCAGCTTGAGCACTTCGAGACAGTGGCAGTAGAACAGTGAGGCAAGCACAGGCTTTTCTGAGCATCAGGGATTATGTGACTACACAAGATCACAAGCCCATGAAGCCAACTCTAGTTCTATGACTTGGCCAGATTCATACATCCAGGAAAAGTCAGATTGAAGAGTCAATTTGGTGTCAAATTGCTCTTGCAGCAGACGAAGAAGTAGAGTTGACATGAAGGCTCCAGAAGCCTTGATGTATGAGTCACTACAAGGAGTTGAACCCCCTATGTCTCATGAGTGTGAAATAAACATTTGTGTTTTAAGCTACTGGGGAGATTAGGTGTTTATCATTGAAGTATAACCTAAGCCCTATATGTAAGGTCAGAAAGCCTCCCCTAGCACTGAAGTTAGAGAGCTAGGCCTTGAGCCTTGACATCCAAAACCAATGCTCTTTACTCAATGTGTTTTCCAACTGCAGGTCACAACTTGTTAGGGGATCATGAAACTGATATATTGAGTCACGACCAGATTTTTACAAATGTAATAATTTGACTACTGTAATACCGTAAGGGTTATTTTGTGCATATTACACATTGCAGTGGTATTTCTTATGAAAAGTTTTTCATGTGCGTGTTCAGACTCACAATATAAAACGTTGTTCTGACTATGGGTCATTGTCAAAAAATGTTAAAAGCCACTGCTCAACATCATGCTTTCGACACAGGAAAGGAAAAGAAAGTCCTACATCCGTCACCCTGACAGCTCGAGTACTCATAATTCCTTCTAAAATCAGCTAAATGGGAGGAAACTTGGATCCTTACTGCCAACCTAGTTAATGCTTTGGACTTCACAGTTTCCAAGATATAGGAAGCATTCCAAATTTTACCCAATGTGAAACTCAATCTTTGTGATGTGCCCCCTTTAACTCCATTAATTCACCACCTCCTCTCCCCCAACTCTAATTCTGCCTTAAAAGAACCATGAAGTCACCATTCTGAATACAGAGAACAAAGCTTCATTGTCTTTTTGCAGGAGCTGACAAATTCTGAGCACAGATGTGCCCACTGGGGCAACTACAAAGAAGTGGGCAAGAAGCCACCATGTCACCAGCGCTGGGCCTGGTGCCAGGCCTCTTCCTTTCTTCAAACCCATGACGAGCTGAGCTTCTCAGAAGTGAGTCATAGATGAGTGTGAGCATCTGCTCATGGAGGGAAACCCATTTACTCGGAAGAAAATCTGCAGGAAATACTTGTGTTTTGCTCTGCCAGGAGCTGTCAAGTCTGCTCCACTCACTATGGCAACTGTGGGACCGAACTCCCAGCTTATGACAAAAAGAACACACAAAAGAACTGAAAATAGCTTTTTTTTCCTCAATTACTTGCTGAAAACTCCCAGATGTGAGCTACAGTGACTGTGTGGCACCCACACTTTGGCTTTGAGTATGAATATTCCCTCTAAATGTGTCCTACTTCCCAGAAAATTAAAGCAGGAAAGACACTATTAGTCATTTCAGCCAAAGGTTAGATTTCTGCGCTACCCTTTTCTGTAGGTCCTGATTTCCGGGGCTCGGAGGTTTGAGGGGTATTGTTCACAATTTTTCTCTGTGCGGTAATTGCCTTCCCTTGATGCAAAGTGGTTGCATCAAGGCTGTTGAGGTCCTAATTCTAGTACATCCATCCCTCACTCTAATTCCAGACCACCTCAGCTCTGGCAAGGACATCTTGCTTGCTCTCTCTTATCTCCACCCACTTCATTTGCCATGGTTGCTAACAGCCAGAGCAATGGTCTTAAAAGCAAACCGCAAATCTTCCTTAGAAGATTCAGTAAGAATGTCTTACTGAGAATCTTGAGTAATTTTAATAGCTTGTCTCAGAATAAAAGGCACATCTTATGCAGGTCAGTATGACTCTGGGGAAAAGGGGGGCTCATCCCCTCCAACTCTCATGGTTCATCACAGGCTATTTTCCCCCTTACCCTCTAAAGTCCACACTAACACATTGTTTTGCCTAAAGTTTCTGGAATGCATGTGTCTCTTACCTGCCTTGGAAGCTTCACGTCTGCTGTTCTTGCTGAACTTGATGTCTATTCTTCCCAGTGCTCCATATTGTTAAAACCTGGTCGCCCTTTTATTCTTAGCTGAAACATCACTTTCTCAAAAGATCTTTTCTAACTCACAAAATAAACCAAGTCCTTCTAGATTTTCTCCCATCGTCTTATCCTTTTCCATAACTGCCCCTATTGTGATATATAAAAGAGTATATCCTTCTCTCTCAGTAGAGTTAGCTTCACAGAAACAAGGACAATGTTTCTTTGCCCTTAATATTCACATCTGAGCACGGTGCCAGCTGCAAGGTAACTAGCAGGTAAATACCTATTGAATAAATTTTGAATAACTATTGCATAAAAACCCTTGAAAATACTTCTTTGAAATCTAAATGTTTGTAAACAACTTATTTGGTCAAAAACTTCTATTTTCTTAAGAACAAATAAGCAATTTTACCTCCTTTTTTCCCTTCGGATTTTGGGAACCAGAGATATATACAAGGTTCAATAGATATATACAAGGTTCATGATCCTGTGGATTCATGGGTTTTGCATATTTTCATTTTTCTCGCCCCTTGGTCTTGATATCCCAGATTTAATTGCGCTTTCTCAGAGGAAGTTTTGCTATCTATTCCATGATAAAGAATATTAGATGATACGAATATGGAATAGCATTGGGAACAGTTATGGTAAAATTCAAGACAGAAATCTACATTGAAATCTTTAAAGAAAGAGATGAGGGCAAATACTTATCTCTAAAGTGACTGAAGACCTTTTGTATTTCAGATATGAAAAGGGAACAGAGAAGCTGTCATGGGAGTCAAAGACCTGGGGGCACATGTTGATGTGGAGGACATGAGCAAATCACTCTTCAAGCCTCAGACACCTCATTCATGAATGGGAGAAACTCGGCTGTATTTAACACAAGAGGCTGTTGAATATTGTATGACAATGCTAATGAACATGTACACATGCACTCAACACACATATATACATACTCACACACACACACAATTATACATGCACACGTGCACAGAACACATACATGCACACTAACATGTGCACATATACACATGCACACACACATAGGAATATATGGTCATGATCAAGGCAGAAGCTTTGATGAGATCACATTGGATTCTTCTATCTCCAACTGACTCATGAACAAGCAAAGGAGTAGTTTTCCACCATTGCAATCCTTTATTGGTCTTACTCAAGCTGCCCATACTACCAGTCTCAGAGAGCCTCACTGAGGAATATCTAATGAATACCTAGATATTTCCTTTCTATTTTCTGTGCCCTCCATCAAGAAGTACCTGTTTTATGAACATTTTCCCAAAGTCACCAAACTCTGGAGTCCTCTAAATTACTGTAGCTGATAAATTTATCTGGCAAAATAATTAAAGCTAAAGATGACTGACAGTATAAACAGAACAATAATTGAACAATTAATCATAGCATGATGAGGGTAATAGTGGCTCAGAGAAGAGGCACCTAAGATACAAAGGCTTCCTGTGTGCAAGGGATTTATGCTGAACCTAAAACAGGTGGTAGAGTTAAGGAAGTGGTAGAGAAGGGAACAAAAGAGATCATTAATGAGACAAAAAAGTATATCCTGAAAACTGAAGGATGGGTACTAACTTTGCCTTATATTTCTACCCACTAGTTCTGAAACTACATTGAAGTCTGGATTTCTAAAAGCCCCAGAGATACTTCAGGATGATCATGGTCTTCCAGGAGGCCACAGGAGCTTCCTAGGTGTCTCACTCCATTCAAGCTACTATAACAAAAACACCATAGACTGGTGGCTTATTTCTCACAGTCTAAAAGTTGGGAAGTCTAAGATCAAGAACTCCAAGATGCATTATCTAGTGAAGGCCCATTTCCTAGTTCAGATGCCCTTCCTCTCTTTGTGTCTTCACATAGCAGAGAAAACAAACTCTCTCATGATGCTTCTAAGGGCACTAATCTCATTCATGGTGGTGCCACCCTGATGACATCATCTAATCCTAATTATCTTTCAAATACCATCATATCTTCTACCTATAAACTTAGAGGTAGGGAACATAAATATTCTGTTCATAACACTGAGTCAAAGAGCTGTCTAGCTGCAGAGAGAAACAACACAATCTGTAGAAAAAGCACAGGACCTGCTAAATACATCATCTCTCTGGGATCCAGCACTTATTACCCATCTGCCAGAAGGCCATCTGGAAACATCTCTCAAATATTCTCATTCTGGATAGGAGCAGTCCAATGAGCAGATTCTTATGCTTCCTAGCAAGCAGGTGTCAGTAAGATTCTGGTATTTGGTATGTACCAGGCAATGTATGGTGTAAAAAGTAGCAAAAAAGAAGGTACAGTACTGCTCAAGGAGTTCAGGGAGTTACCAAAGGCAACAAATAGTAAACTAAATTATCAGTTACAAAACAGTACAAAGGGAAGAGTGGCATAGGAAGGAAGCACCAACCTGGCCACTAGGGAGGTCATCCCAGAGAAGGGATACCTGAGCTGGCTTCTGAAGAATTTACAGTAACTCCACACCACCAAAGATTGGGTGACCACCCCATTGTCCGTGGTAGCTCAAGGTTATCAAGCCTTCTTGTATGACATTTTGAGTACATGAGGCAGTAATCACTGCCTAGAATGCCAGGATCCCCCTGGGTACCCAAAGTACCCATATAGGATATAACACTTCCTATCTCTTTTTCTGTCTTACACCCTTAAATAAGCAATAAACTCCTCCAGCCAAAGATCGAGCCAACTACTTTTCTTCATTTCTCATGGCACTAGGCACACAACAGGTGCTCTGTAAATATCTTTTGATCTGGAATTAATTAGTTCCATTTGATTAGTCATTGACCTTCAGAACTCAACAGGAAAGTCAAAGTGCCATCTGGTCAATACCTTTCAGAAGAAAGAGCATCCAAAAGGCTTTGTTAGTAAAGAATTCTTGGTGTGAATTCCCCTCTACCATTCACATCCATGTGACTTTGGGCAAGTTACTTGAGCCCTCTAGGTCTAATGAGGTTTTTCACATCTCACATTAGAATAAAATCTCCTTCTCAATGTTGTAGTGAGCATTGAGAGTGAAAATGCACATGGAGGATATTGAACCTGGTATAAGTCATGAGAGCATTGTTCTCAGTGTTAGTTCCTAATAATAATGGTAGCAGAAATTGGTTTATTTTTTTAGTGTGCACCAGACAGTTGGATAAAACCCTTTACAGCTATTATTTCTTTTAATCCTCACATTGGCTCCATAAGACCAGACCATCTCTCCTACTTGGCAAGAGAAAAAATGGAGGCTCAGAGAATTCAAGTCATGTGTCCAATTCCATAGACTTGTCTGAGGCGCAGTCTAAGCCTGCTTCTTTCCCACGTCTCTAATCATAACCTTGTTGTCTCACATATGGTCACCATCTCTCCCCACAGCGAGAGACATCAAGCTCTCAAAAAGTTATGCAACTTACACAAGCTCGCACGGCTGAGCACTGGCCACCATGGAGTGATGAGAAATGTGTTCTGGTAAAAGGGCCTTCTTACCACAGTTAGGAAACAAAGTCTAACACCTCCACTCTGTTTTATAACTGGAAATGATGTGTCATGAGAATGCATGGAAAGTTTCAACAATGCCTGACACCACTATTTCTCTGTTGCCAGTGACTTAGCTTTTCCACTAAGACCCCATGAGGGAAGGAAAGCAACAAAATCCCAGTGTGCCCCATCACCCAGCACAAAACTCCCTGCCCCACAAGGTTCTGAGGTCTCAGAACACACATTTGGGCTCTATGGTTGGCGTGAAAATAAAGCATATGTGGTCTGGTTCTTGTCCTCACCATATTCTGTCAAAGTACATAATTTGCAGATCATGCCCATGGGACATCTGGACTCTGTCACTGTGCCCCAGGATCTATGGCAGCCTGGACCAACTGTCAGAGTTAAAGAATTAAAGTGTGCAATTTAGCTGACCAAATTGATGGGGATGGAGATGGATAATATAATATTGTCACTAACGCGCACTGATGCATTCCTATGTGACAATCACTTGAAGAAGGGCTTTGCAGCCTTTCTCTCATTGAGTAATCACAACATCCCCACTTAAAGAAAAAAGCACATCAACTTTCTGTGTGAAAATAATCAGACTTCTTTTTCTATATTTGGGAAAAGGTTGAGTAATAAAGAAAAAGTATCCAATGTATTCAGCCCTACTATGAAACTAATTTATAGCTTTCACATGAAGGCTATAACCGAATTATAGCACAAGAATATGGGGAAAGGGGCAAGGGAGGGGAGGGGAGGGATAGGGTGGGTGGAGAGAGGGTAAATGGTGGGATCACACTTACGGTGCATCTTAGAAGGGTACAGGTGAAACCTACTAAATGCAGAATACAAGTGTTTTCATACAATAAACGAGAGAATCCCATGAAGGTTATGTCGAACAGTTGGATGAAAATATTTCAGATTGTATATGAAGCCAGCTCATTGTACCCCATGATTGCAGTAATGTACACAGCTATGATTTAATAAAAAAAAATGAAAAAAAAATATGAATGTTTGTGTATATACACAGGGTATTAACATTGTAATATTTGAGTCACATTTGTCCTCTGCAATTATAAAAGGTATTCAACAGGACTTGTATTCATCTTTTGCTATCAGTATATTTTGAGTATTACAATTTTAATACAGGTTTTTCTTTTCTTAAAAAAAAAAGAAAGAAAGAAAAGAAAAGAATCAGCCTTCCTAGCCTGCCCAGTAAGTCTAAGGAGAGTATGAAAACCTTCCTTTAACCAGTGGCTCTGGCTTCCTACCTTCTCTACAGATAATGTGCATTTGCTGTTATTCCCAAGCCCCCTTTCAGATATATATATATGTATGTATATACATATATATATATATACTTTTTTTTTTTTTAAATCATAGCTGTGTCTGCTCTCTGATCTTTAACTCTGAAAGTTGGTCCAGCCTGGCAATGTAAGTGTTGAATGAAAGAAACAGAAAGACATGATTTTGGAGAATTCATTCATCACCCAGAACTATGTCAAATACTCATTACACAGGTTTTGAAAAATTCCTCACAATCCGAGATATTACCATCTGCTTTTTGCAGATAAGGAAAATGAGATTCAAGAAGTGTCAATGTCTTTACTTACTGTGTTCTTGGCTATGCAGAAACATTTTAGTTTGATCAGATCCCTTATAATGGGAGAAGATATTTGCAGGTTATGTTTCTGACAAAGATTTGGTTACCAGAATCCAAGAGAACTCAAACTTAATCCTCCTCTTAATCCTTAATCCTTAAGAAAAGAACAAATGATAGCATTCATTGTGGGCAAGAGACTTGAACAGAAGCTTCTCTGAAGAAGACAGGCTCATGGCCTACAGACACATGAAAAAATGCTCATCATCTTTAATCATCAAAGAAATGCAAATCAAAACCACTTTGAAATATCATCTAACTCCAGTGAGAGTAGCCCACAGAACAAAATCCCAAAACTACAAAAGTTGGCATGCATGTGGAGAAAAGAAAACACTTCTGCCTTTTTTGGTGGGAATGCAGGCTAATACGTTCCTTTTGGAAAGAAGTTTGGAGAACACTTAAGGAACTAAAATAGACCTGCTTTTAGATCCTGCAATTCCTCTACTAGGTATATATCTAGAAGACCAAAAATCACTTTAAAACAAAGAGATTTTTGCCAGAATGTTTATTGCAGCCCAATTCATAATTGCCAAGTCATGGAAGCAGCACAAGTGCCCATTGACCCATGAATGGATTAACAAATTGTGGTATATGTATACAATGGAATATTATTGCAGCCTTAAAAAAAGAGGGAGACTTTACCTCTTTTATGTTTACATGGATGGAGCTGGAACATATTCTTCTTAGTAAGGTATCTCAAGAATGTAAGAAAATGTATCCAATGTACTCAGTACTACTATGAAACCAATTTATTATCACCCACACTTTCATATGAAAGATAAAACACAACTATAGTCCAGGACGAAAGAGGGAAGAGGAGGGGGAGGGAAAGGGAAAAGGTGGATGGAGGGAGGGTAATTGGTGGGACCTCACCTAGGGTGTATATTGCAAGGGTACATGTCAAATCTATTAAGAGTAGAGTATAAATGTCTTAACATAATAATTAAGTAAGTGAGGTGAAGGCTATGTTAACCAGTTTGATGTAAGCATTCCAAATTATAGATAAAATCAGCATATTGTACCCCATAAACGCATTACTGTACACAGTTATGATTTAATAAAAACAAAAAAGAAGAAATAAAAAAGGACTTTAATAAAAAGAAAAAAGTCCTTCCCAGGGACCTTGGACCTGATGCCTATAATTTTCCACCACCTAGGAAAGCAAACTAATAAGAAAATTTAAAAAGCCAAACAGTAAGCTAAATCAACAGCCTGGGTGATTCACCAATTGGATGGTATTTCCTACAAAAATGTGGTAGTCTGCTTCCAATAAAATGTCTGTCGGAAGGTAAAAGCAGAAAAAGAATAAGAATACAGTAAAAAGTAAAGGTTTGCAAAGTTGTTGGTCTTCCTGAGCCTCCAAATGCATTGAAATGATAAAGAGGGCTTGAGTCATTGGAACTGAACATTTGATTCATTGGATGACTCATCACTTCACTTATATTGGTGCCTTGCTTGCTTTGTAGGAGGCACCATATTAGGACTGAAGATACGAGCAGTTTAAGAACACAGTGCCAAGCCCAAAGCCAGAATCCACGTACTACCGATGGAAGGAAGGAAGTAAAGGAAAGGGCAACTAAGTGAGACACAGTCCTTGTCTTCAAGAGCTCAAAAACCTAGTACCCACCAACAAATAAAACACACAATAGTAACTACATTTTTTGTTTTGTTTTATTTTGTTTTTTGAGACTCTGATACCCTGGGTAGAGTTTTGTGGCATCATCAACTCACAGCAACCTCAGACTCTTGATCTCAAGTGATCCTCCTACTTCAGCCTTTCAAGTCACCAGGACTATGGGCACCCACCATGACACCTGGCTAGTTTTTATATTTTTAATAGAGATAGGGTCTAGTTCTTGCCCAGGCTGGCATCGAACTCCTGCACTCAAGCAATCCTCCTATCTTGCCCTCCCAGAGTGCCAGGATTACAGGCGTGAGCCACAGTGCCAGCCTACAAACAGTTATTAGATATCAGGTTTGATATGGGCTAGGAAGGAAAAAGAGAAATAAAGGAATGTCATGTAAGTTTTCCCAGAAGAAGGGAAGAGACTCTCAAGTGAAATCTGAAAGACATGTTGTAGTTGAACCTAAGTGAGAAGTCACACGAACAAAGATGTTCTAGCCAAACACGTGCAAAGGTTCGAGGTGCTAGAACCTCTTCTAGGCTTCAAGTATCTCAGAGAGACTGGATTTGGGGTTTGTGTGTGTTATGAACATTACAGCATCATTGAGATGGGAAGAGATATGTCAAGAGATGAGCCTGGGGAGACTGGCAGAGGCTGGGTTTTAGAGAATCTAGAAAGAGACTCTAAAAGCATGAATTAACCAATATGATTGTATCCCCATAATATTCTGAAATAAAAACAATCCTATAAATGCAGATGTCTCAGAAAAGCATAAAGCCATGAGAGAATTTTCAACAGAAACAAGTTGTCTTTAGATTTGTCTGCTACGCATAGAAAGAAGTTGAGCAGTTCAGACTGAGGACAAGGAAACAAGCAGATGCTGCCATAACAAAAGAAAAGGTAATTTCATTTCAGAAAATCCATGGCAAAGACTCTGATACCATCATTAAGAGTGTACATTCCATACTTGTAGACCTTTGTAGACCCAACTTTAATTTTTGCAAATAGAATAACTACAGTGATAGAAATTCCTTTCACTTACACAAAACATTAATAAATGGCAATGTGTTTCTGCTTATCTTAAATCCACAGTGTATTATCCAGTAGGCAGTCAATAAATGAAGGCTCTCGTTGGATTCTCAAATTGTCCTTTAAGGTCAGCAAGAGAACTACGGTCACCATATCCATTTAATAGATGGGGAAAATGAGGCTCAGTGAAGTTGATGAGTGCCTACTCTTCAAGAAAATTTCAGAGCCAGAAATCAAACTATATCCCCTGCATTCTTAGCAAGAATCCTAGATACCTACAAGCTGGATGTGGAGGGCACGATTCTTGGTGCCTACAGACAGAAATCTGAGTTTCTATCTTAACAATAACTGATCTTGAAACTTTTCCAGATAGTGTTATGGAAAAGGATTTGAATGCAGTGTACATAAACTCAGCTGGCAGGCAAGAGGAAGGTATGGGAACTTGAAATACCTTATGGGGGCAGAAAATCTAAGATGGTCTCTAACCCAAAGTCCAAATATTCAGGTCAAGCTGAGTTGTATCTTGGATCTTTGTGTGCAAAATCCCTAGTTGTGCATGTTTATTCCCACTGACAAGTCAGGGTTCTGGTCATTGTCCGTGTCCCCAGCTCACTCCCCACTACTGGACTCTGTAAACACCAAGCCCCACACAAGCCAGGAGTCCATCTTCACAACTGGCCTGTGCTGAGCCAGTGTTGGCTGACAGCAAGGATTTCTCAGGAGCCTGGGCCACCAAACTCTCTATCCTGGGAGCAGTCCCCTGCAGACAGTGTTAGGAAAAATACAGATGGTGAAATCCATCTTCCTACCTCCTAAAAAGCCACATCCTGCCAAGATCTTCCTGGCTTTGGATGCAGCCACTTCCCTCAGTCTCCCTTCCTGGACCAGGTGGAGATGAAGTCAGCCTCCTGGCTCCTCTGGCTCTTTACTGACCACTGAGCTCAGCCCACAACTCTCCCACACTAAGTGAATGTATTGGCTGGTCCCTAGGACACAGAGAAAGGGGGGCAGTGAGGGAGAGCAAAAAAAATGTAGAACAGCCTTAGTTAGACCCTGCCCCGGCTCCTGGTAGTAGACAATATTACTGCTCACTATGCCATGCCCCTCGCATGGAGGATTAGACACCCTCCTCCTGTTCAAGTCTGGTGGAGTCATATGGCTTATTTTGGCCAAGAAAAATGAGCAGAAATGATGTGTGTCACTTCTAGGAAGACACTTCTGAGAGCCAGTGTGGGTTTCAGTGTTCTCTGTTCCATCTGCCGATTCCAGATGGAGGCTGCTCACTCAGCATGGGTCCCAGGCTGAGGCTGAAGTGGAGCAGAGCCACAGCTAAGCCACATGGCCAAAGAGCATGGAAGAGAGGTAAGCCATGTGGCACACTGAGATTTCAAAGTCTTTTGTTACCTAAGCATGACTGAAACTGTCCTGATTGATGGTTTTTGCCCTTCTTCCCCATATGCTTCCTCTCTGGGCTCCCTCAAGTAGCCCCCTCTGTGTCCCTCCATCCTAACATATACCATAGCACATTGCCATGTTTATATATTGAGTATCTTTCCAGCAGTCCCTGGCTCTACATACCTCAATGTGTACCTATACAGTCCCTAGTACACTCAATAAATACCTATTGAAATAAATTGAACTTATTGTTACAATGAGTGTTTTGTTATCCCTTTCTTGGCCAGGACACTGTGCTCTACACTTGAAAAAAAAAATTAAAAATAAATAAGTAAAACGAATGCTAATACCACCTTCATAAAGCTCCCAGGACAGCAGAGGTGGCGTGGAAGACTGTCAGTTGGCTAACCTGACACACATTCCTGATAGCATTCTCTCTCACCTACTCCTCTAGAGAAGCTGGAAAAGCAACCAGGAGTAGCCATATAATTTGATTCTTAACAATGAAACATAAGTGGAAGTTTGCTGGATATTCTAGGAAAACTGTTGTGTTTTAGATAAAGGGATTGAGTGTAGGTATTACCACTTCCCCCTTCTTCCTGATTTAAATGTGAGTGTGAATGAGATGTCCAGAGCTATGACTGCCAGCATGAGATGATTATGGGAAAAAATAAAATAAAACGCAGACATTAGCCTTGACATCATTAGGGCCAGACTTCTTGATAAGTGAAAAAAATAACCTTAGAGTTGTTTTTTCCCATTGTTAGTCAGATTTTCTGTCACTGGCAACCAAACACATTCTAACTAATACCAGGAAATGAGTTGTTTATTTTTGGAACCTTAACCTTTGCCATCTTCCTTCATCGTCTAATTCCCACTGACAATTCAAGGCCCAGCTCAGCCACTACATCCCTCCAAAAGTTTAGTTAGCATGTCAGAGTACAAACTTTAGACTAATTCTGCTTGGGTCAATGAAACAAACCACAGAAAGAATTTTACATAAAATGCAAGCAACATTATCCCTATGCTTCTTAAATCCTAGAGATAAATTCTGCACAGATCTTTGATTTCTGTAGGTATCTCCCACTAATTCTTACTCTCTAAACTGCATATAGTTGTAACCTTTTCCTCAACCAGAACTAGAGAATCCCTTCTGCAGACTGCTAGTGGTCTGTCTATAACATGGGGCCATGGTGGGACACCAGGTCTACAGCAGGACCGCCAGGGTCTCCCACATACTCCATATCACTGGGTATCTTCACACCAAGAGCTGTCTGTGGGGATAAGTTTTAGTTGGTGTATACTACTGAAAAATCCCTAATCATTTCCCCAAGAACCATCCATTTTCCTGTTGACATCGAAATTGGACTGTTTGGCTTCTATAAAGCCTATCAATTCTATTGTCCCATTACTGCAGCAATATATCTATATATCAATTACATCTAAAGCTGGGAGGAGCTTTGGAGTGGTCCAGCTCACTCACTTTACAGTGTGGCAACTGAAACCCAGAGAGGGGAAGGCATTTTCCTAAAGGCACTCGGCAAGTTAGCTGAAGGTGGCAGGCTTCCCGTCCTGGGTGAGACCCACACATCTAGCCAACATGGCTTTGATGCACCTTAACCAGTTCCAAGTTAAAACAGGAAATATGTATTTCAAGCAATTAATATCCAGCAAGCCCTCCTCTCTCCCACCAGCTGGGTTAACCTAAAAAACCACATTTCTCATTGTGTAATATCTTCTCGGAGACCCATGACCTGGGCTCAGTACAACCCTCAAAGAATCCCCAACAATAAAAAAAAAAGAAGAAGAAGTGTACAAGGGCATCTTCCCAGCCCTTGTACCTAGAGCTAATGATATAACCCAAGGTGAAAGGGTAACCTATGGGCTCAGATAACCAGGGCTCCAATGTTGTCTCCACCACTTGCTAGTCTTGGAAAGGTTACATAACCTCACTATGCCACAGATGTTCATCTTAAAAGTGGGGATTGTAATAGTACTGAGCTTAGCACCTTGTCTGGCATGTAGTAATTGTCAATAAAGATTAGATGGAAATACCACGCCTCGAAGGTAAAGTGGTTGGTCCTAAGCATCACAGCCAGGAGCTGCCATGAAACTTCTGAACTTGAAGAATTCATACAAGTAGACAGCAAACAAGAGGAGTCAGGGAAGAGAAAAGCATAATGTCCATGAAAATTAGATAGGTCAAAACTCAATTCTGAAAGCTGGACTTGTTAACGCATAGGAAATGTCTTTGGCAGGAGATCAAGTAACCCAATTTGGAGAAATAATTAGAGTGTAAGCTAAAAGGAAAAATGACTAAAAGGAAGCCAGGGCTAGCTCAGTGTCATGGTTAAGAGCACTTCCTCAGTACACACGTGTTTTCCCTTGAGATAAACTCAGTTTAGGATTGAGAATTCGGTCCCTTCCAGCAAGACGCTAAACAGCTGCAATTCATTTTCAATTCCTATCAATGGAGTTGGATACGAGAAGCTGGGGCAGGACAGAAGGATGTGACGTTGAGAGAAGCCATATTCACCAGGGGGTCATGAAAATGAGGTAGATACAGGGATACCCATGGTTTCCAGACTGAAATGTAAGTTAGTAAATCCTCAATGCACTGAGATTAATTGCTCCAAATACACATTTCCTCCATCTCAACTTGGAGCTGGTTAAGATGCATCATGGCCATGTTGACTAGATGTGTGGGTCTCAGCCCAGGACTGGGAGCCTGCCAGCTCCAGCTAACCTGCTGAATGACTTTAGGAAAATGCCTTCCCCTCTCTGGGCTTCAGTTACCACAACTGTAAAGTGAGTGAGCTGGACCACTCCAAAGCTCCTCCCAGCTTTAGATGTAATTGATATGTGGACATAAAGAAAAATAAGTAACAATCTTCATGATTTTAGAAGCCAAATAAATGACACTGCTTCCTCCTCCCATGTCAAATTTAGAACCAAATTCTACATTGAAATGAGAGTCATATTCGATAAAGGGGTTCAACTTGTCATCTTCAGTAGAGAAAAGCTTGGTTCGAGAATGTGGTTTAGGTATGTGAAGTCACCAGGTTTTCAACACTGTGCTTGAAATTAACATATAAGAACATTCAGTCCCTAGAAGCAGTGCATAACTGTATGTCTTCCCTCAGTCTTGCCAGGAAAATCCTTTTTAAAAATCATATGTCAGAAAACAGAACAGAACATAGCCCCTCTGTATGTAGGCATATCAGAGAGGCTGAAGGAGCAACTCAAGTGGGCCCCACAACCATCTGGTGGGCTTGTTGGCACACAAAGGGCTGGACGCAGAGCCTCTGGTTCAGGAGGCTGGAGTAGAGGTGATAGCCTGCATTTCTAACATGTTCCCTAGTGATACTGATGCTATCAGTATCAGTGATACCAATACTAATGCTGATGGTCCTGGGACCACATTGAGAACCAGACCTAAGCTAAGTATATTCTGTAATGTCTTCCAAACACATCCATTGTATTAAGCCATTTCTTTCCTACTGAGGGGAAAAGTAGAGGTGAGAAAAGATTCTACCAAGTCACTCCATGAGGGGTGAAGGATGAGTGCCTCCTCAATCAAATATGTACTGATTTATAGGCAAAAATAAAGAAAAAATGATACTATTGTAACCATGCCTCATTATCTTAACTGCAAGAATTGATAATTCCTGAGAACACTATCATAATTCCTAAGAATAGTTCAACTTCCAACTAAAAATGAGGTTTAATAATGCCCTGCAGTAACACAGCACAATAAAAAGCTGGACCAGGACAAAAATTCTCATCATTTTAACTTTCAAATTATAGCACTGTTGAACCTTACACATGTGCTACTGACTTAAACAATTTGCAATCATTACTAAAGAAATATCAATGGGCTTATTTTCTTTCGATATGCTGTGTGTTGGCAAAAAGTCATTGCTCTAGGAGTTACATGTTGGGATTATTTTCCACCTTGGCTGTTTTTGCAGTTGGGTTGCCTGGAGCATGTCACATTCCTTCCCTGACCCTTTCTTCATCGGTCAAAATTGCAGATGATAATACCCACAGAACACTGAAAGGTCTGTGCCCTTTACCTTTGTCTGTACAGCCTTGAGCGTTTTCTATTTTTACATGCTATAAATTGATTTGGTGCTCGTTGATTGAGAGCCCTTAAAATCAAGCAATTCATGTATTAATAATAAAGCAGAAAAAAATTATGGACTCTAAGAGGCAGAATGCTAGTGAAATGCTGGCTGTCAACTTGACCTTCTTTTCAGTCAAAATTGATTTGATTAAAGGAGAAAAGAGTCTTTCTCACTGCCAGGTCTAGAAAAGAGTTCTTTACACTAAACAGGCAGCTGGAAGGAGTTTAAACATCCCTCCAGCTTTAGAATTTTTCACAAGGTTGAAAAACCTAAATTAAGTCAAAGTGTGTCATCATCCAACATTCAAAAGGAATAATTTCAATTATGCAATTACTGAGAGAGCATGGTTTCTCTGTCTTCTTAAGGAAATATCTAGCAGGATGATTTAACCATCGGTAAAGAGAAGACCGTGGATGGAACTAGAATATTAAATAGAAATAAGGAAGGCCATCTAGGGTTACGTTAAAACCCATTAATCCGATGACAGTGCGAACTGGCCAGGACTTCTCATTCTGTGCCCACCAACAGAAACGAGCTATCTCATCTGGGCAGAGCACAGAGATTCAGAAGCTACTAGAGTCAGTGCCCAGGCATAAATGAGAGCACAGTGGTAAGGTAAGATAGAGCTAGACAGAGAAGAATATCAAAGACAGTCCCAAGAATCCAACACCTTAAGTTACAGAGAAAGAATAGTCAGAGAGGCCTGAGTAAGAGAATGGTGCAAATAGATGTCAAAAAAAGAAGTGAGTTTCAGCCAGGACCACTTAACATTATCCACTTCAGTGAAGAGGTAGGTCTGGGAAAATAGGAACCAGAAAGATGGTCCCGGAATTCAGTAATATGAAGAGTGGGATGACCTCAGGGGGACAGACTCAGGGAAAGGGGGATGTGGAGGGAGAAGTTGGATTAAAATGAATTGACAAGTGACTATGAGTCGGGGAGGGACAGTGAATGTTGACTCTGCACACATATGTTTAACAGAGGCTGACACACAGTATGTGATCAGAAACATGGGAATAAAGAAGAGAAAAAGGGAGAAAGGAAAAACGGAGGAATGTATACTCCACGGTGAGAAGAAAATCTGGCATGTGGGGCGCAGCAGAAGAATGAAGAGGCTAAGGTTTCTATGAGACTCTTTTAGGTAAATCGATAGTGATGTATTATTCAAAGACACGTATCCATGAATTAAATTACAAGCCTGAAGAAACAACAAAGAGAAGGGTCTGTTTTCCCTCTGGACAGATTCTTTGCATCGTTGGCACATTTTCTATTCAGTCTAAATATTTATGGAGACAGCTTTACTTGGTGTTGAACCATCTCCTTCAAGGGATGTTAGCAAGAAGACAAAGAATCGGAGAGAGATATGGTGACGGCAGGATGCATAGTGGGGTGGGTGCGAGCATAGGGGCTGGGGGTCCTGGACGCTGCATTTTCCAAAGAGATGCTCTGAAGGAACCTGGCCTTACAGCCAGGAATGTGTTAATTAATTAAGTAGTAACACCTCGAGATGCACAATCAGAATGATTCCTTTGACATTAGCTTTGTCTTCCTCTATGCACTCATGTCATAATACTATCAGTGATGCCAGCCTGGGGGGCAACAATGGAAAAGCCCTCCTTCATTTGGCTGCCGTCTACCCACCTATGACCTAAGCAGCATGCAATCTGCTCATTGTCCAAGTCTCTGCCGCTACCTGTCCCTGCAGTAACCCTCGTAACTGCTGTGCTCACACTGGCTTTTGCTTTTATTCAAATACTCCAAGCTGATTCTTGACTCAAGACATTGGTCCTGGCTTTTACTACTACTCCGCCTGGGCAGCACTCTTTGCAGATATTTGCGAGGTTCTTTTCTGCCTTTCTGCCACTTCGTTTAATTCTCTCATCAAAAGACATCCTCTTAAAGAGGGCTTCCCCAGCCACCCTTTGAGAAAGAAATCCTCACTCCTCTATCACTATTGAGACCCTGGTCTTGTTATAGTCCTTCTCACTATTGCTAGGTTGAATAATATTTTGTTTCCTTCTATGTTACCTCTCTCCCACTAGACTGAGGAATACTTTTACTTTCTTAGGGCTGCATCTCTTAGTACCTAGAAGAGTGTCTAGCTCAGCAGAAGAGGCTGCTGGATATTTGTTTTATGGGTGAAACCATTAGTCAGTTTAATTCATTAAACCTCCATGAAGTCCCCTCTAATTTCCTAGGCTGAGGTAGGCACCCTCCTCTCTGCATCTATATCCCCAAGTATATATGACATAGGACTGTCCAACCCATTAAAGTGAGTTATTCCCATATGTCCAGCTCTCCAATTCACGAGCAAGCTATTGAAGCTCACAGCCAGGATAGATTTATCTTTGCGTCTCCAATGCCCTATATAACATGGTTGTTCACTGCAAAGGCAAAAGTTTTATAGACCAAATGCTGACAACCACCAGCCGAAAAGGAGCCATGGTATAAAAGAAGACTTGAGATTTAGCAATGACTTGTCTAGAAGAAAGAGAGATGATATTGCCATAAATTACATCATTTTAAGCAACAAGCAAAATAGATTAAGTACTCAGAGTGATAACCTGGTCAGAGAAAGAATTCTGAACAGAGAGTCTGCCAACTTCTGGTCTGGCCCTAGTCTTTGCATAGTCTGAGAAAGGCCCTTGTTGCTCTGGACCCATTCCTATCTGTACAGTGAGAAGAACAAATCAATGTCTAAAGGTCCGTCCAACCCCATGTTTCAGCATTTCAACATTGTACACACCTAGGACAATGACTAGAGCAACTGAAAAGGAAAAACATGTACCATGTATAGCCTTGACTCAAGGAAGCCAACCAAGCAGGCCTGGAGTTAGAGACACTTGTGCTAAAACCCAGATTCTGGAACTGACAAACTTTGTGAACTTAGGCAAGTTCCTTAATCTACCTAAGCCTCCATAGAATGGAAATGGTATTAAAAATTCCGCGCTATGCACTCAGTAAGGGGCAGCTTGCTCTGTTCTCTTTCCTCATATATCCCTCGACTGGCCTTTTTAGCCAAGCTGATTAAAAAACCAGAATACTCTTTTATAAACACTATCCTACCGGTTTGGATAGCGCAAGTGCTGCCCCAGCTCCAGCTGACCCTGCACAGGAGTAGACAGCCACCCTCACACAGCTGAAGGTTGCCAGTCATTCCTTTGTGGCCTCCGAGCTGACTCCACTTGTGTTACCCAGGGAGTTTCTCGAGTCATTTCTTTTGCTCGAATTCCATGGTAAACATACTTACAGATGACTTACTGCCTGTCACAACATTTTGTTGCTCTCTTTCCAGAAAGAATTCCTGAGAATGAGGTCAGTCGCTTACTATCTATGACTTCCATTTTTTTCACCCCTTTTGGTCTTGCTGTTCGGATGCTCAGCAACCACTTCTGGCTACATCAATAGGCCACTTCCAACAGCTGGAGGAGCACAGTGTTCCAGCAACCCAAGACAGAGCCCAGAGGATGCACAAGATGAAGCACAGACTCCAAATCCAATCAGAGGGCCAATGGGGGAAATCGCAAGTTAATAGATCCAATACCCACGGAGTGGAGTTAATAAGATGTTCTTCTTACATATGTATGGTTTTAGAAGGTTTGTAAGTGAATAATGTACAAAATGCTAGAGATCCTTAAAGGAATGGAGCTAAGCACACTTTCAAATAGATATGATCCCCTGGACAGAGTAACAGTTTCCTCTCCCACCCACGTGGCAGCACAGGCCAGGGGCCTTCAGGTAAACACCTCTCATCTCTTTAAGGAGACCAGGGTTGCCTCATTTCATCCAAAATGAACATATAGGCATATGCTCACCCTCATACTCTCACATTGCTGAAGTACAAATAAAGTTGCTAACTCATTTTATCTTTCATCTTACGCAGCTAATTCTTGCTGCATGATGTTTAAGAAGTAAGGGTTTATACATTAGGCTAAAGACTTGCCCAGTCTCGATTTAGGAAACCGCTCCCATTCCCATCTTCACGAAGTACTAATTTCCCTATGGTTTCTTCCTAAAATAACACCTCAGAACAGCAGCAGAGAAACTGAATTTCATTCAGTCAGTCAATCTGGTATTCAATTATTCAACCTCCCTTCGCAGAGCCCTTGAGAGAGTATGGGCTTTACACCATACTCCATGAATTTCAACCCTAGCCTCTTGAGAAAGTCAACTAAACCCTCTGAGCCTCAGCTTCTAAATCAGAAAATGGCAGTAATGATAGAACCTATCTGTAGATTGTAGAGAGGATTGAGAATCATGTAAATATTACTACATGTAAAGTAGTGCCTGACATGGAGTAGGAGCTGAATAGATGTCAGCTTTTATTTCTGGTAGTAGTAGTATAGAAATAATGGCAGTGTGGTAGTAATGGCAGCATTAGTAGTGTATTACTGTAGTTAAGAGCACTGCCAGTAGCATAGCAGTCATCGTAACATGGTCATGGAGCAGTCCCAGGAGTGGTAACAGTAGTAGCAGTGGTAGGAGTATATTATATCACATGTCAGTCTAGTGGTACTGGTGGTAATGATATAATAATGCAGTTGTAATGGCAGTAGAAATATGCTACTATACTGCAGCATTACATGTATAATCATATGGGTTGAAGAAGTAATAACACTGATGAATGCAGTAATAGCTTGAATATTTGCCAAACATCAGGCACGAAGCCCTTGCCCTTGGGGAGTACCCAGTCTCCCCCAAACCCCAGAATGTCTAAGATGGAAGGCAGCTTCTAGTCTAGACCATCTAGTGCACAAGGCTCAGTGAGGAGCCTGAGGTTGAGACAAGTGAAGTGACCCAAACAAGCCCACCAGGAGAGTGATGCTCACACTTGCCTCTCCTTGATCTGCTCTTTCCGCTGGACCATAAGGCCCTTTGTGACTCATTTACCCCACGTCCACCCAGACCTGCTCTCTTCCAACCGCAGAAGCAGTTTGCTGCTACTTTTGTGCTTTTACATATACTGTCCTCTTGACTCCAGAGACACTTTACCTGTTTGCCCGTCTTGAGAACTCCTATTCATTTATTTTCCAAGATTTACCTTCTCTATAAAATGTTCCCTCAATAGTCCCTCCAACCTGGTTCCCAGGTTGTGTTAGACAAGGCCTCTTCCTTTCTCCCTTCATTCCTTGCAACGAGGTATATCCCAGCATTTATTACACAGCACCAGTCTCCATTTTTTAGACATAGGCATTATTCTGAAGTCTTTACAAACATTGACTTACGTAATCTTCAAAAAAAACCCTGTAAGGTTCTTAAAATGCATAATTTCTGGCCTGTGTTTCCAGATGATTTATTTGTTCCAAGAATAATAATTGAGCACTGACTATGTGCCATGCGTTAAGCACATGTTTGTGAACAAGAGAGCTTTGCCCCTGCCTTCAAAAAGCTTACAGTCTAGCAGCAAAAGAAGACAAAGAAGCAGCCAGTACAATAGATTATAATAAGTGTTACAGTTGACAAGGCCATGAGGATACACAACAGGGGTGAACCCTAATGTGGGGGGATCAGAGAAGGCTCCCTGGGAGATGTAATATGCAACTTTGGACTTGAAGGATGAGTTACTTGGATGGAGAGAAAGTGGAAAAATATCCTAGCATGGAGGGAAGTACATGGTCAAACAGAGAAGGAGAAAGACACAGGTAGGAATTGTGGTGTGAAATAGAGAGAACCACAGGGCCAGGACAGAGGAACAGTCAAAGACGGGGGCTCCCGAGGGAGGAGCATCAGCAGTGCCGTGCTCTCCAGGCCCTATCACAGGGAGGCTCCAACTTATAATGGTTTGATTTGTTGTTTTTTTGACTTTATAATTATGTGAAACCATCAAAATATTGACATTCCTCAAATTTTATATTCTGATCTTTTCCCAAATTAGCATACTGACAGATGAAACAATTTAATATAAAATAGGCTCTGTGTTAGATGATTTTGCCCCATTGTAGACTAACATAAGTATTAGCATTGAAAGTAAGCTATACTGTGCTATGATATTCAGTAGGTTATGTGTGTTAAATGCAGTTTCAACTTACAATGGGTTTATTGGGACATAACTCTATCTTAAGTCAAGGGCTATCTGTACTCGCCTAGCTAGCATGACAGACTTGGATTTTTGAGGACAGAATTTTATCAGATTCACTGCTATGTACATTCTTCACACACAGCACAAAATCCAACACAGAATAAACACTTAGTATTTGGCAAATGAGTACATGAAAGAACAAACAATGGATAAAGAGCAAAATGCTTTGGAAAACCTCCCTTTTTTAGGGTCTTTTCTTATTTCAGAGGAACAATTTCATCCCCAACTATCGCAAGTTCTACTTCTTTGGAGCTGACTACGTCTAAGACACAATCTATTGGACTTTTCATATAAAGAATTCTCCTATAATTTTCAGTTCCATGGAACATGAGTCAAGTGCTTTTAGATAGAATTTTTTAAAAGGCTGATTCCAGAGCAACAGCAAGCTAGGCTCAAGTGATAAGAGAAATGCCAAATAAAGAACAACATCGAAAGAAACTTTGAAAATACTCAAAGTACATAAATCAACCTAAAAAGCTATCCTTGTTAGAAACCAAACTAGAAAAAAAAATATTTTCTTCAATGCTAATATTTCATCATAACTGGCAGCTCAAAACCCATGGGAGGCTGGAGTTTGAGGATCTTTGAGTTGGAAACTGGAAGGACTGATCTCAGAACATTACCTTGCAGCCAGTTCTCAGGGAAAAACCACAGCACAGAGTGTGAGTTTTCAGAACCCTTGTGGAGACGTCTCATTCCAGCAGAGCTGCAAGGAGACAGGGCTCCCTCAGGGGGTTGGCGCACAAAAGAAAGAAACAGTTAAAGAATAAAGTCATCCCAGGCATGGCGCCAAACCCCAAGAAGGCTTTGGGGTTCACTGTCTAAGGACTAGGCAGTCGGGCCTGCCCATCAGTCATTCACAGAGCGCTGTCTGTGCCAATGACTATATGTAGTCAACTGAAACCAGAGGCCCTGCCCAACACTTGGTGGCACAGTGGCTAGAAAGAGATGCAGAGTCTGGTGCTTGGTTCTACCACTATGTTTGGGTTACCCAAGCTGAACTGCCAATTCTTATCTGGAAGTTGGAAAGGAAAAAAGACAAGGAGGAAGAGGGCGAGGGAAGGGGGACGAGAGGGAGAGAGAAAGGAAGAGAGATAGAGAAGGGAGGGAGGGAGAAGAGGAAAGAAAAATATTGTTATTATAAAGACTAAATGGACTCATATATTTAAAGCATGGTTCCTAGCACAAGACATAACCTTATGAAGTATTTGTGCCCTTCCCTGCAGGCACTCATTGTCAACATAAAGATCTTTCAGAGCTAGAGCCTGTGGCTCAAGGATTTGGGCGCCGGACCCATATACCAGGGGTTGTGGGTTCAAGCCTGGTCCTGGACAAAACTGCAAAAACATTTTTTAGAATCTCCTTCTTATTCAGTTCAAAAGTCCCAATATTTGTGCAAATGCATATAAAGTAGCCCTGCTGTTTGCCTCAAATACAAATAAGGATTTAATAAGCATTTAACATGTTGGGACTTGCTTACTTTGATAAAGGCAAGGAGCACTATCTGCTCCCATTGAACACATCCCGTAACCAGGAACTGTCTTGGATGGCCACTTTCCTCACTGTTTGCAAAGGCTTTAATACTTTTTAATTTATACTTTGAAAAATCAGAATCCTAGTGGTCTAGAAGACAGGTTTAAAGTCAGTCAGGCCTAAGTGGAAACCTAAGGTCTATCAATTGCCAGCTGTGTTACTGTAGAAGCATGAATTAGCCATGACTAAAGGTAACATCTCTACCTCACATAGTTTAAATATTAAGCAGCAACTCATACGGTAAAATTGTCCAACAAAAGGGTATTTATTAAAACCATTCATTCATTCAACAAATGTCTACGAAGCATCTCCAGTGAACCAGGAGGAGGTATTCGAGGAACTGGCAATGCAGTGGCAAACTAATGTTTCTGCCCCCATGGAGCCTTTATTCTTAGTAGAGGAGGCAGGCAATGAACAGGTAACTAAATTGATTTCTCTCAGGTGAAACAAACATGATCAAGAACAACAGTGCAGAGTAATGGGGTGGGTGGCATTAAGACTGATGGCACTAGCAAGAAACACTGCGTCCTTTTCCCATGGGCTCACTTAGCCTCTTCTATTTGCACCCCAAAGTCTCCTACACCCTGACCATGGACCTCCAGGAAGGATGAATAAGGGGCTCTATGCTGTTGGATTGAGTCATCTCAAATCCTTTAAATGAAGTCACGGACTCTGATAGAAGAGTACATCATCATCCACAGGACGGGCAGAGTTGGATGTCTCTCTGGAGACCCTTGGAGACGCACAGCTATGTTGGGTGTCCTGCCTTGTCATAGCTAAAACTACAGAGCTGATCCTTGGGGAACAAGGCTTTCCCCATAGAGGCAATCCTCAATAATACCATCTTTGTTGCCGCAGAACATCGGCAACCTTGTTCTGAGCTGGGTCCAAGCTGAGGGGAGAGAGAACAGCCAGCTGTGAAAAGATCGATTTGTTTCCAATCCATTCTTTCTTGCCCGTCAGAGAGGCTGGCTCCGCACACTGGCTGGGTCTAAGAGGAACAGATGCCAAGTAGGGCATAGACTAAAGAAACATTCCCTGTTCCCACTGAAGTGGGAGCATTCAGCCTCTGGGTAGAGTCTGTTTAGCCATCACCAGCTGTATTGCTTTGAGGAGATGTAGATTGGGGTGGCTGAGAAAGATACTGTAAGTCAAACTCAAAACTAAAACTATCCAAATCCTACATTGAATTATGTTTGAAGATACCCAGTGTTGGCAAGATGTGGGAGATCAGGCATTCCCATATACCATAGCTAGGAATGTAAATTTTTGTAAACTCTTCAGAGACCCATAAGGCAGTATCTAGAAACCGTGACGTGCATAGACAGACCCTTTGTGGTAGCCAGTCTATTTCTTTCTTTCTTTCTTTCTTTTTGAAATAGTCTCTATCACCCTGGGTAGAGTGCCATGGTGACTCTTGGGCTCAAGCAATCCTCTTACTTCAGCCTCCCGGGCAGCTGGGACTATAGGCACCCACCACAATGCCCAGCTAGATTTTAGAAATGGGGTCTCCCTTTTGCTCAGGCTGGTCTCCCTCCCAAAGTGGTAGGATTATAGGCTTGAGCCATCAAACCTGGCCAGCCAATCCATTTGTCAGAATTTACTCTTCAGATAAATTCTCAGAAGTGCCACAAGATAAATACACAAAGAGGATGTTTATCCGGGCATTGTCGGTGACAGCAAAAGTCTGGAATCCACTGAACAGTATGTTGTAGTTAAAAAGAATGAGGTACATGTAGATTTATTTAGAAAGACATGAAGTAAAAAGAAGAAAGCAATATTTAATTTTGTATGCATGCTAAAATCTATATATTATCTACAAAGTTAAACCCGCCTTCAATGTATACACCCTATGTCCTGTTGAACCTCTGCTTCTACCTCGGTCTGCTCCCTTCTCATCTCCAACTTAGGACAATACTCACAGGGCAACAAGACTCCTGTGGGACCCTCCATGTGTGCACAATGCTAAGAGTGAATAGATATTATAGACAGATGTAAGAGTAGGGAGCTTGCAAACATCCATTAACTCTCTTCTGTAGAACTATTTTTCTGGGCCAGGATGTGATAGAAGCAATAAATAGCCAGCTCACTAGTGACTTGCTTGTGTGTCTCATGATATTTTCTGAACTCCATTTGAAATGGCCACTAAGAAAATACTCTCAGTATTTTCAGTTTTTCAGTCTCTTAATAATGAATAACCCATTTTCTCCTCTCTGGAGAGACTTAATTTAATTATGGAAAAGATATCTCATATAATAATTTTCTTTCCTTTCTTTTTCTTTTTTTTTGACACACAGTCTCATTATGTCACCCTTGGTAGAGTGCTGTGGCGTCACAGCTCACAGCAACCTCCAACTCCTGGGTGTAAGCGATTCTCCTGCCTCAGCCTCCCAAGTAGCTGGGACTACAGGAACCCGCCACAATGCCCGGCTATGTTTTGGTTGTAATTGTCATTGTTGTTTGGCAGGTCTGGACTGGATTAAAACCTGCCAGTTCCAGCGTATGTGGCTGGTGCCCTAGCCTCTGAACTACAGGGGCTGAGCCCTCATATAATAATTTTCAAACTCTGATGCACTGTGCCCCTAGAGATACTCAAAGATTTTCCAAGGCTCTAGTTGGAAGATACAGTTTCAAGGGCATTTTCAGATCCCCAGCTTCCAATGTGTACTCTTTCACAGGAATCTGAGGATGGAGCTCGCTTTTCATAAATGCTTTTCTCTTGCTTTACAAAAGGAAGCCATGACTCTTTCTCATCCGAGATTGCCATAGGGGTATAAAAATTTCTGGAGGACCAAAAACAAAGGTACAATTCAAAATTCTGTTGTAAGTGTTGGGAAAGTGAATGACTAATGACCTACTAACAAATCATTCTGCAAGTGAGATGACTTTCAATGCTTTGGTTCCACAAAAACTGAAGGGAAGCCTGATTAAAATGTCAGTTGAGAAACCATTAAAAATTCTTTTTAACAATTGATCCCTTTATGATTTTTGGCATACAACCTGGTAGGAGGTTATAAAACTGCTATAATAATGAGTTTTCCTTAAATATTTCTCAGTGCTTACAACCAAAAGATGAAAACTAAGAACAGAATTTATATAGTACCATCTTACACTGGCGTTAATGAATATTCTTCAACAGACATGTGATCAAATGAAAGAAAAAGTCCATCTCATTCAGAAAAGCATTTCTAATAAAACTTTATGTTTCATGTCATATTTACCAAAATTCTGATAAATGTATGGTAGATTGATCAGTTGGGTACTTCTAATAATTGGTATGATAGTTTAATCCAGAAGAAATTATTTCCTGATAGAACTTCATACTTATAGAAGATTAAAAAATGTTAATATCAATTTATATACATGCTTAGTTTCAGAAGAACAGGATGAGATCAATGAAAGAAATTCAGAGATAAAAATAAGGAAATGAAACAGAAACACACATTAAGAGAAAAAAAGAAACTAAATTTTAAACTGTTTGGGAAGATCATATTCCTATATTTTTAAATAGATGATTGGTAGTACCAAATCGCAGTGGTATTTAAATCCACTAAATCTATTTAAATGAATAATAAGACAATTTTATTTTTAAATGGCTATATAGTTGAACCTTCATAGGTAACCATGGTTACCTATGGTAACAACCCTATGTTGACCAACTCTGTAAATTGATCAAATTTTCATAGACTGGACAGACAGGTGCCACATGTATGTATCAACACAGGGGGCCTAGTTCCTTATGTTGACCACCTCTGTTATGATGACCAGTCTGTTGCAGTCACTTGGGTGGTCAACTTACAGAGGTATACTGTACTATGCGTTTTCAAAATACTTAACATTATATTGTTTTGAACTAGTTAAAGTTATAATAAAAACATTCATCAACTTGAATGGTACATATTTTTTCAAGAATATTTTGGGGAGCTTAAAAGCAATCTTTTAAGGAAGAGAGTATTTTATCACAGTGAATGCTCTGCACTGATTATAACAGGGGAGATCAAATGGCAGGTGTTTGAGGGGGTCAGATATACTAATGGACAAATCTCTGTAAAGGAGGTGAGAATGACACATTTCCTAAGTAAATGTGACACATCATGTTGGGGATGAGATTGGACAAAGTCCAGGTTTCCTCATTTATCCTCAGCCAATCAGTCCAGGTCCTGTGTCCCTGCCCCTGGACCCATAATTGACTATGTAATGGTTCCCTAACTTACATTAAAAAATTTAAAAATTTTTAAATCCTAGGTCTTTGTGGAGAGATAAATAAAATCTCTTTAAATGAACAATATAGAACTTCTGCACAACTAAGGACACAATGAACAAAGCAAATAGACAACCTTCAGAATGGGAGAAGATATTCACTTGTTATAAATCCGACAAAGGGTTAATAACCAGAATCTACAAAGAACTGAAGCGAATCAACAAGAAAAGAGCAAACAACTTCATTAATCATTGGGAAGAAACAGGGACAGAATCTTTTCCCATAAGGACAAAGGAATGGCCAGCAAACACATGAAAAAATACTCATCTTCCCTAAGCATCAGAAAAATGAAAAGCAAAACTACCTTGAGATATCACCTAATCCCAGTGAGAATAGCCAACATCACAAGGTTCCAAAGCTACAGATGCTGGTATGGGTGCAAAGAAAGGGAAACACTTATGAAATGTTGGTGGAATTGCAAACTAGCAGGACCTTTTTGGAAAGATGTATGGCGAATTCTCAAAGAGCTAAAAGTAGACCTTACCTTTGATCCCACAACCCCATTACTAGTATCTACCCAGAAGAAAAACAATCATTTTATCATAAGGGCATTTGCACTCAAATGTTTATAAAAGCTCAATTCACAATCACAAAGATGTGGAAAGAATCCAAGCACCCATTGATCTATGAATGAATTAATAAACTATGATGTATGTATTTAAAAGATGGAGACTTCACATCTTTTTTATTTACCTGGATAAATTTGGAGATCATTCTTCTTAGTAAATTATCTTGAGAATGGAAAAGCAAGAATCCCATGTGCTCAGTACTAAGCTGAAACTAGTAGATTAAAAAGTATAGACCCACACAAGAGGAAAACACTATTAAATTAAAGAAGGAGGGATGGGAGAGGTGATTCACTAAGTTCCCACCTAATGAGTACAATGTAGGAGTATGTGACATACCTCCTGGGTGAAGGACTCAATTACAACTCAGACTTTACCTTACAAATGCAAACAATGTATGCTAATTGCATGTACCCTTATATTAATCCAAAATTTAAAAAACAAAAACAAAAATATAGATATATAAATATATAGCTATAATTTCAGTATATAATACCAATGCCTTATCGGGGGAACACACACAAAGCAATACATATCTGTAGCATTTCTCAGCATGTTCTTCCCTTCTTTGGTTCTAGATGTTCTCCTTTCTGGGTATATTTCTAAGCTGGGGTGAAGACAAGGGCAAGGGCGATGAGGGAAAATGTGTGTAATCTACCTACTGTCACTTCATTGTTAAGTAGGGTATGCTTATCTATTCATTCACTAAGGGTTTCTTAAACACTAACTCTGTGCCAAGTCAAGTTCTGGGTTAGGATCAGGGCCTACTAACACCAAGAAAACACAGGCTAGAGTTAACAATTTGCTAAAGGAAAGACAAATTCAAGAATAAATACTTGAGATACTCTGTAATAAGTTTTGTACTAGAAGAATTTCCAGGTGCTAGGGCTCAGAGCAAATGGAGTGATCAACACTGCAAAAAGTGATGATATTTCAGCAATATTTTAACTACTTTTTTTAACTAAGAAGTGAAAAGTAAGGAACGTTCCAGCAGAAGGAAGCACACATACTTTAGCACAGAGACATATATGACAAATGGTTAAAGAAGAGGAAAGGGTTAGCATTTAGCTGGTAAAAACAGGAGATAAAGCTTATGAAGCAAATTGGGGATAGGTTACAAAGGGCCTTGGAAGCTACTGTAGTCTATTCAGGCTGTTGTAACAGAATGCTTAAGACAAGGTGGCTTATACCCAATGGAAATGTATTGCTCACAGCTCTGGAGTTGGGAAGTCCAAGACCAAAGCACCAACAGATTCAGCCCTGGTGTGGGTGCAGGCCTGCTGTCTGGTTCCTAGATGGTGTCTTCTTGCTGTGTTTACAGATGGTGGAAGGGGTAAAGTAGCTTTCTTGAGTCTCTTTTATTTTATAAGGGCAGTAATCTCATTCATGAGGGTTTTATCCCCTAACTTAATCACCTCCCAAAGGCCGCCACCTCCAGATACCATCACACTGGTGATTAGATTTGTGGGAGACACAAACATTCAGAATGTAGAAAAAGTCTTACTAAAACATTTGGAAACGGACCTCGATCCTTTGGGCAACAGGAAAGCACATGACTAGATAGACTTTGGGATGATAATTCTAGGTTAGAGGACATGAGAAAAATGCCTATCCCAATAGTGGATATAAACAGATTCAGCAAAAAACTTCAGTTGACTTTTCAATTTTCTTTTCTTTAAAAATAAACAAACAAAAAAACCCTGGGCTCTGAATCTCCAAAATGCAGACAGTATTTTATACTGAGAAGAGAACAAGATAAGAATAAGGTAAGAAAGAGTCATTTGGTTTGTCAATATTTATCGGGTGCCTACTCCTTTACATATAGTTCCACATATTTTTTTCTCTCTACAACAGATTTATCAAGTAGAAACTAGGCCCTGTGATTCTGTGTAGACACGGAATCACAGGTGACTTGGGTAACTTCCTCAACTTGACATAACTAGTAAGAATTTAACATTTACAAATCTAAGCAGTCAGGATTACATGAGCCTAGCCATACTACCATCACTCTATAAGTATTATGATTGCTATTTCACTGCTCTGGACTGTGAGAATAAAGACACATCAAACCAGTGGGGAGAGGGCCTCTAGGGATGGGCTTTGACTATGCTTTTTTTTTTTTTTTTTTTTTGTAGAGACAGAGTCTCACTTTATCGCCCTCTGTAGAGTGCGATGGAGTCACAGCTCACAGCAACCTCCAGCTCTGGGCTTAGGCGATTCTCTTGCCTCAGCCTCCCGAGTAGCTGGGATTACTATTCTTGTTTTCATCTTAAGCAAGGGGGTACTGCGTATATGTTTCAGGGCCATATCTGGAGATGAATGTCCCATAGGCAGTTTTCTGCTAAGACCAGACTCACAAAGGAGTCTTTCTGCCCCTGTTGCCTTTGTTCCTAAACTGGGACTACCAGACCCAAACAGCAATTACTCCTCACTCTTCCCTAATTCCATTTCAGTTAATTGTGCATTGCCATCATTGGCGTCCCATTCTCCATGTGCCAGCCACCACCAAACCTGGTGATCTTTATTTTTAATATCAGTAGAATCTTCCCACTTCCCTTCCCTGACAAAAGAAGGGCTCTTGTAGCTTGTATTTTTTTGGGGGGGGGGAGTTGGTAAGAAGAGCAAATTTTCCAATTGAGTAGGTTCCAGACTACTGAATGGAAATTATTAATATTTCCTCATTCTTTCCTGCTTCCCCCAACACACACACACACATCGAGACACACAGATAAAGACTTTCTGAAATCAAAGATTGACCCAAGGAAAGGTCGTGTTTCATCAAGGGAAAGAGACGCTGAGCTGGTGAAAGGTCAAGAGACATGATGAGAAGGGGCAGAACACTGGGTGGTCCAGGGTCCCAAGCCCTGCCACTGTCATGACACACAGCTGTTTGGGAGCAGAATGTTGCAAATCTGATCCTAAAATATATCCTGACGTCACTGAACATTCTTTCTACCATGATGAAGCACAGAACAATACGTGTCCTTTACTTCATGGTAAATGCCTATGGCAGGAGCCCAAGATATTTAGTCCTCTGACTCCTTGGATACAGCACTGTTGAGATTTCCTCGCATACTTTTGTTTTTTAAATATAAAATTGGCCTTGCATGAAAATTGCATTACTTCCATGGGGAGGGGGGAGATTTCATGGATTTTAATAAGACATATTTTTTTTTTTCTTACCATACCCAGGGAACTGTGACACCATGCTGGGGGAACACGCAGAGCTAGATAAAGGCATAAATCTTTAAGCCCTCAAGGAGCTTAAGAACCTTGGAACCTCCACTTACTCATTTTTAATATCAGGCTGGTAACATCTGCCCAGAGTCAATTTGAGAAGATTTCCATGAAATAGAATTTATAAAACAATTACCCCGGTGCCTGCCACATAGAGGCTCATAATAAATGTTACTTCTCCTCATTTTATAATCCCATGAAAGTGGCACATATGGAAGCAATTATTTAAAACCCAGGCAAAGTGGGGTAATCAAGGAATGGAGATGCAAGTAAAATATAAAGAGGCATTCTGAGCTAACTATTGAGGAATGATTTACTGGGCAGGGGGCGTTTTGGTTGAGCATTAAAAGTTGAAATGGAATTTTAGACAGGATGGAAGGCTAACTTCTCAGAAGTCTGTGTAACTAAAGAGCATCATTTACGCTGAAAAGAAACACCTCCTGGCTCGGCTAGTTATTATTGTGTCATTTGTTAACATTATCAAATCTTTTCCATGTGGTTCAGCTTCCTATCCAAAAATAGATTATAAACTAGAAACTGCGATTCTAGTTCCCAGCTCATCCCCATCTTTGTGTGTTCCATGAATGCTCATGGCTAGACGGTGTTAAATCTCCACGTAGTAACAGCACAGTGACTCAACCTTCTTCTCTGGAGAATGGAAGTAGCCATCAGTTTCCTAGGGATGGAGGGCGCAAACATGTCATTGTATTGCAGAGTACGTGGCCAAATAGAATGGAACCCAAGCAGGCAGAATCAGTGCCCACATCACACGTCGCAGCCAAGAAAGACTAGCATACGCAGCAGGGACTTATGTGGACACAGCCTCCAGGGGCTCATGACTACAGACTGTAACCTGGTGGCAAGTACACTAGGGTGACTGTGAGTGTTTAGATCACTACAGAAGAAGAGCAAGTTCCATCAGAGCCACCCTATGAGGTGTTGCATTGAGTACTGTGAAAATCTGCATTCCCAGGTGGATGTTGTCATCTTTGGAAGGTCAGAATAGCAGAATAAATATACACTCCTTAGCAAACAGCACTCGTTGTGACCTGTTCCAGCTACGCATCTCCCAGGCATCTGTGCCCTCATCTCCTGAAGGACTCGCCACTCCTGAGTTCTCTTCCATGCCTCCCACCTTTGCATGTGCCATTCCTTCCATCAAAACACCCTTCCCAAACTACAACTATTTTGCTTTGAACTTACTTCAAAACTCAATTCAGTTAAACCAGCTGATCTTCCCTGCAGCCTGGGTTAGATGATCTTCATCTATCAGGTACCTACCTCAGACGCTGGACTTTTCCTTCTGGATTGAAGTAGTCCAGCTCCTTGTCTCTTTTTCACACTTGACTCCTTACAAGAAGGTACTGAATGTTAGGCCCCTGATGGCCAGCATTGCATATGCAGTGAACTCCTGGAATTTGAGACAGGAGCACATGTACACATTGTGGGACACATAGAATGCAGGTGAGAGGGGAGGCACTAGTAACCAAGCTTACCCGTTCCACCTGTTTGCTAAATAGCACTGCCAAGAAGAGGCAGAGTTACTCCCATCATACCCCAGTGACTGTGAGGTCTTAGATTAGCCATGCTTTCTGCAAAGGGATAGCTTTCTTCTTACTAGAACCAACACAAACTTGCCTCTCACTAGGTAGTTAAGATTTAGGCCTTGAAGAATGTGAGACATGGTTGGAATCTTGGCTTTTCCCACCCAGTAATTATTGCCCTTGAGTGAGCCATCTTTGCTGACCCTCCATTATATCAATATCAAGTGGAGAAACTGATCTACATGTCATTGTTTTAGAATTCTATGAACCAATACTTGTTAAACACACAACATAGTTGACGATTATAATTGCTCAAAAACTACTAGTGATTCTTACACTTTCATATTTCTGTACGCTGAATGTTTTGTACCTATAAAATGCATATGTTGACACTTGATTCCCAATGTAATGGTATTGGGAGTAGAGCCTCTGGGAGGTAATTAGGTCATAATTTGTCCATAAGGTGGAACATCATCGATGGAATTAGTGCCCTTACAAAAAGATATCCCAGCAAGCTGCCTTGCCCCTCTGCCATGTGAGGACACGGCAAGAAGCTAGCCATCTATGAACCAGGAAGAAACAGGCCCTCACGAAACACGGAATCCGCCAGCACTTTGATCTTGGACTTCCCAGCCTCCCGAACTGTAAGAACTAAATTTCAGTTGTTTATAAGCCTCCCATCTTATGGTATTCTGTTATAGCAGCCTGAACTAAGACACGTATGAAATACAAACTCCAAGATTTCTGTCATTTATATATTGCTCTTTAAAAATTATGACTACATATCACCTGTCATGATAAACCCAAGAAGTACACAGACAGAAATCCAGATCCTGCCCTCAAAAAAAAGATGCAAATATCCTTTCAGCTTTTTATATTTCTCTGTTTTCTTCCTTTTGATAGACAGAACTTCAAATAAGCCCCTCTCCTCGCCTGTTTTGCGGTGAGTTGGGGTCCTGGAAGGCCAGCCCAGAGAGCACCAGGGAACTTCTGTCTCACAGAGCTAGCGCTGCTGTCGATGTAATCCAATCTGGCTGCAGAGAATGTGACTAAGCGAAACCCCATCTGCTGCAAGGTTTCCCTGGGTTCCCAGGAGGGCCCTGAGCAGGATATGAGGCGGCGGCAGTGGTAAGGTGAGGGGTCTGCAAGGAAATGGTGAGTTCCCCCACGTGTAACGTGTCTCACCGCAGGCCAGCGTGGGTCTCCCCTGCATGACATCATCCTGGAGCTCACCCGGCTCTGGATCCCTGGCCGCTATAAACCAGGGTTTCTCAATCTCTACACTGCTGACATTTTTCAGCTGGTAATTCTTTGTTGTAGAGGGCCTGTCCTGTGCATTGTATCCAGCATCATTCCTGGCCTCTACCCACTAGTTAGCAGTAGCATCCCTACGGCCCTTCACCCCATACCAGTTGTGGCAGCTAAAAATGTCTTTAGTCATTTCCAAAATTGCCCCGGGTTGAGAATGGCTGGTACAAACCAGAAAGTGGAACAAATTAGACCCCTTTTCTATTAAAGGTGGAGTAAAGAATTCAGGAAAAACTAAAGTACAGTAAGTCTCCAACTCCTTGTGTAGTTTTAGAAATGAATTCAAATCTAGCAGGTGGCTTTGTTTGATGGTTCAGGTGACAGCTATTTAATAGACAGGAAAATCTAGCAATGGTGGTAATTACCATCTATTTAGCACTTTGTGCCCCATCAACCTGGTGCTAAGCACTTTATCTCACTGAATTTTCACGAGAGCCCTAAAGGTGGGTGTCCTGATCTCCATGTCATACATAGGTAAAGATTCTGAGGCTCAGGGATAAAGCTCTCACCCAAGAGCACACAGCTAGTAAGTAATGGAGCTGGGATTTGAACCCAGATCTGCGTGATTTTAAAGGAACTCAGAGACGTTACATTTTCAGTCTCTTACTTTGGAATCTGTGCCCAACACCATAAAATTTTCAAGGTCTATGATTTAAACTGGTGAGTATTTAATAGGAACGTCTACATCCAGCCGAGACAGAAAGTGGGTGGATTTGAGTGGGAGAATCAGACTTTCCATGTACTTACTTAAACAGTTATAAATCGACATGAGATAGTGCATAATTAACCCCTATATGGCTGGCCCAAATTAAAGGAGTGAAATGTAAATAGAAAGAATGTGTTTGTTTGACAAATAGTTTCTCCTAAGTGTAATTGTCCCTGGATCGGGTGGCGCCTGTGGCTCAACGGAGTAGGGCGCCAGCCCCATATGCTGGAGGTGGCGGGTTCAAACCCAGCCCTGGTCAAATAAATTCTAAAAAAGGCTTGGTGCCTGTGGCTCAAGCGGCTAAGGCGCCAGCCACATACACCTGAGCTGGCGGGTTCGAATCCAGCCCTGGGCCTGCCAAACAACAATGACAGCTGCAACCAAAAAAAAAAAAAAAAGAAAGAAATTGTCCCTGGATGGAGTGACCGGTACGTCACGAGGATTTGGCCTTGGACAATTCTGAGTTATAACCCCAGCTCTAATGCTTACCAGCTGGGAGGCTCTGGGCAAAGCAATTGACAGGGGAAGCCTCAGTTAACTCCTCAGCGAAATGGAGATTAAAATGCCTCAAGATTGATGGGATTACCTAAACTCAGGTAGTGGGAACTAATAAAGAGTGTCTCACAGCCACTTGGCTTTTCTTTCACTGCATTCATCACTCTTTGGAATTACATGGTTATTTTTGTCCTTATGTGAGAGTGGGGACCACGTCTCTTTTACTGACTGCCTCTCCAGAACCCCTCATAGTACTTGGCTTGCAGTACGCATTCATTTACAAAATGCTCAGTGCATAAGAAATGTCAGTGCCCTCTCTCTCCTTTTATTTCCCCCCATTAAAATGAGTTTATAGATATTGGAAATATTCAAGCAATGGAAAAATTAGAGTCTCCATCCCTCTGTGTCCCTGTCATACTTCGCAGGGTGACTTGTATTAGATTATTTTGCAATTGCTGTGTCTTTGACTATCTGCCAGGGATGGATGTATCACCTTTAAATTGCTGTCACACGGCCCCATTGCTCATACCCAGGTTGTAATATATGTCTGAGTCTAGTAAGTATTTGTGAAAACAAAGACACCAATGCCTTAAGTGACATCTGTCCACTGAATTAGCACTCAAAATCACCATCTTGATATCTTACAACTCATCATTTGTGGGCTTTGGGAACTCTAACTGCTGCCAGCTCTGCTCATACAACATCTAGCAACAAGGAACAAAAGACTGGGGTTGTTATGGTTAAGTCTTCTAGGAAAACAGACAATAATTCTGTATTGGATTACATTGACAGCTTTCATAAGGAAAACTGTAAACTAAAATTTTCATATCCAAGCTAGCCCTTCAAAAATTATTAGATTCAACCACTCAGCTATAACAAATATTTATGGAGTGATTACTATGAACCAGCCACTGTTCAAGGTGCTGGTTAAACCTTGTGGATCTTTTAAGGCTTAGAGAATGATTTTGATGTTGGGCATTCTTCTCAGTTACTCAAAGGAAACCAGCTGTTCCTATTGCATTGCTTGGAAAGACAGCAATAAAGAGATCAGGAGTCTTAGAGACAAATTCTTCATCCTCTGGTCTCAGCATCTTGGTCTATGGAGAAGGGAACATCTGGTACGCAAAGGAAACGGGTAATAAACTAAGCCACATATTCTTCCTTGCTAGAGATTAGCATGTAAGACAGCAGGTCAAGGCCTCAGACTGTTTAACATATGGGTAGGTCTCATCTCTGAGACCATCATGTAGCTTACCCCCAAACAGGAAAATCTATTACTTCATCTATCATGGTCCTCCTTGAGAAGTAAGAAGGAAAACTAGCATTTCATGTGACTGACGTTTAGCTGTGAGATTTATATATGTAGCCCTATAATAAATGCATTACAATACCTAAGGGTAAGATATTTGTCATTTCTTTATATCTCTCAACCATGCCATTCTCTTCTGAGTTCTAATCCAAGTGATTGGTAAAAAATTCAATCTTAACTGTGTTTTAAGCTGTTCCCCTCACACAATGGTTTATTCAGGAATCCAGGAGTCTTAACATGGTCCAGAACATTTAGATACCAGACTCATGCCTCGTTCCTCCCTGGACATGGAAAATACCCTCTTTGTTTGGACGCATATACCTAGAAGGGAGGAATTCCCTTTCTATACCCAGCGATAATGTTGGGGGTCTTGGCAAGGCCTGGGAACCCACTCAGGGCACAGTCTTTCTAAATGCATCCTATGGCTATGACCAAATAAGGTGTCCTCACCTCCTGGGATACTGAAATGGAAGAAGGCATCTGTCCCATCTCATGAAGCCCACCATCCCTCACACACACTGTCCCATTGCATGTCTCTTGTATTAGATCAGCCTAAAGTCATGAATGTGCCTAAGTTCAGATCTTTTCAACCTCTATGTTAGGTATTTGTCATGATACCCACATCCCACACACTCAACTAGATCAGGATTATTCAAACTCAGAACTATTGACATGTTGGACCAAATAATTATAATTTGTTGTGGGGGACCATCTTGTGCACCATAGTGTTTTAGTTTTAGAATCCCTGGCCTCTGCCAACTTCATACCAGTAGCAGCCTCTAAAATGTGAAAGCTAGAAAGCCTCCAGACCAAGCCAAAAATCTCCTGGAAGGCAAAATTACTCCTGGTTGAAAAACATAGACCTAGAAGCTTAGTCCAAGAGGCAAGTGACTGCATCCGTTGTGTCTGCAGCTATGTTTCCAATAACTCTTAGCATGGGGCGTAAGTATCCCACCAATATATATGGAAGAAACAAATGATCAAGGGAAAGAACTAGTCAATGAATATAATGTTATGCCCTTTCCTTGCTTCACCTACTCCCCCTGCTTTCCTAAATGTTCGGGGCCATGTAAGACCCCTGGATTCCTGAGTAAACCAGCGGCTGAGGGGAACAACTTGAAAGATAGTTGAGATTGAATTTTCTACCAGTCATCTGGATGAGCACTCATAAGAAAATGGCATGGTTGAGAGAAATAAAGAAATTATATCTTACCCTTTTTTCTTTCAACAAGGAAAACAAAGGACAAAAATATCCTCTTCAAGAACACATAAGGAAGAGGATCCTGCACAAGAGGAAAGTAATTTGGGGTCCTAATGTCACAACAGTTATTGATTATTGATCAAGTCACTTCTCTTCCCCATGCCTTCATTTTGGACTAATAATAGTATCTACCCACAGCATAGCTATGAATAATAAAGAAAGTTAGTATAAGTAAATTCCTAAGGATAATATCCAACACACAGTAAATGCTCAATAAAAATCAGCACTCACTTATTCATAGGGAATCCTTTTTCCCATGAGTTCCCTTTAAGGACATGCCTTCCACCCATGCTCCATACTCATCTCCTTGGCCCTCAAGGTATCAGCTTGTGACTTCTCCTCGATCGAGTGTCTTCTGTTCTATGCAGGTTCTGCATGTAATTTTGATGTCAGTACATTATCCACAAATGTAGGAAAGAACCCGTTTGCCGACCATGGCTGTCAGAACCACAAGCATTGGGTTGCCTTACTGTCCTTCACAAAGACCTGCCCCCACACCAACCTAGCCTGTCTTTCCATTGCAAGAGTAACAGTGGGAAGAACCTTTTGAAATTTACCCAAGGTCTGCCTCGGAATTCATTTTTGTCACAGCTTCCGTGGTAGGGCTTGGAATGTAATAAGTTTAATCATATTAAAGAACCATTTTTGTAGGTCAAATATGGTTGAACGAGCAATTTCATACGAATTGCTGATTAGATGAACTGTGCAATCAAGATTGCAACTTGCTGAAGCACGTTGAAGTACTTCCACTTCCTTAAAAAGCAACCATCCACTACCGATTTCTGCTCATTAAACAGGGCTCTCGAGAGATCTCTCCTTGGCAATACTTTACTAGCTTTGATGAGCCACTGGCAGACTATACTTCAAAGTAAGCACCCCTCCGATGGCCTTCTGCAATGCAGCTGTCTCGCTGATTCAGCCTGTCCCCCATCCGCTCTTGTCCGTGGGGATTATCAGGGCTTCACCATAATTTCCTTATAAAGTCTTTCCACGAGGGGAATCTTCTATCATCTGCCTCAAGTGATGACTCATTTATCTATACTCACTTAACAGTATACCGCAGAACACTCGCGTGCAGGTCAGGTCCAATCCTGGCCAAGGCAGGTGTTCTAAAGAATTTAAAAAGCTTTTGAACTTCCACTACAGAGACTGTTCTTTGAGACAGTGTCTGAAAAACTTGCTTGGCATCTCACTAAGAGGCTCCTCTGCTGCCCCCCACCCCTCCCCGAGACATCACAGCCACATCTGATGATATCACCGTGAGCAAAAGGACCCAGAGGAAAGCCAGGAGAGAGACGGGACTTGTGTCCTGCTCACAGAAGTGCCGAGAGAAGAGAGCCCAGCATGTCTGCTGCCTACTCCTCTCTGCCCCCTTTTTATGTCTTTTCTATCTAAATAGAAGGAGCCTGATCTGTGTAAAGAGATGTTTTTGTTTTGTTTTATTCAGATTAATATGAGGATACAAATAATTATATTAAAACGTTTGTGTTGTTAGGAAAGGTACCTTTTGTACTTGTGTCTTGCACCCCCAGCAGGTGGGCCATGTACCCTCACATTGTGCCCATGAGGTGGGAACACACCAATCCCCCTACCTCCTCCCCAAATCCCCTCTCCCTCTGCCCTCCCTCTTCTCCCCTCCCTCCCCTCTCCCTCCAAGTTGAATTCAATTGAGTTTTTCTCTCATGTACTTATGTAGTAATTCATCAGCTGGGTTCATTTAGTATTGAGTACATTGGATACTTACTTGTGATATTTTAGTAAGAAGAAGGCTTTTAAGCAATAAACTCCTTGCGTTTTGAGGATCTTACATTAATCTAGACAAGTTCCTTCCTCCACATGTAACACTGGGTCACAAAGAAACAGACCTGGATCGTAGCTTGAGCAGTGAGTGGACAACACAGGCAACTGCTTTGGGCCTCATTTTCTTATCGCTAACTCCAGCAGGATCATGGCCCAGCTCCTTCTGCACTTGACACCAAGTGTGCTGAGAGGGAACCCCCTGCATTATGGATGAGCAGCTACCCAGATAAGCCGGACACTTGTTGGAGCCAGGCTGACCCTGGAATGATAAGAATGCAGTGTGTTGGTCCAGCTTTACTCCTCATTGTGGGTGAAATCACTCAACACTGCAAAGCTCCCACATCGACAGGCCACTTCAAAACTCTCAGATTAATGGTAGAGGTTGCAACTCCCTCCAGTTCCCTCTTCCTCTCCTGGTCTCCAGCCTGCACGTAAAATGTCATTTTAAAGGAGCTGTGACCGTTAAGGACAAAAAGGTATTTGAAAATCATATTCTTCTTAGCAAAGTATCTCAAGAATGGAAGAAAAAGTGTCCAATGTACTCAGCCTTACTATGAAGCTAATTTAAAGGCCTCATATGAAGGCTATAACCCATCTATAGCACAAGAATATGGGTAGGGAGGGGAGCGGGGATGTTGGGGTGGAGGGAGGGTAATTGGTGGGGCCACACCTATGGTGCATCTTAGAAGGGTACAGGCAAAGCTTACTAAATGCAGAATACAAATGTCTTCATACAATAACTAAGAAAATGCCACGAAGGCTATGTTAAACAGTTTGATGAAAATATTTCAGATTGTATATGAAACCAGCACATTGTACCCCTTGATTGCACTCATGTACACAGCTATGATTTAATAAAAAAAGAAGAAGAAGAAGACAGACCAATGGCTAACAAACATGTGAAAAAATTCTCATCTTCCCTAATTATTAGAGAAAGGCAAACCAAAACCACCCTGAGATACCATCTAACCCAGCGAGAATGGCCCACATCACAAAATCTCAGAACTGCAGATGCTAGTGTGGATGTGGGGAGAAGGGAACACTTTTACACTGCTGGTGGGACTGCAAACTAATACAACCTTTTTGGAAGGAAGTATGGAAAACCCTCAAAGAATTCAAGCTAGATCCTGCAATTCCATTACTGGGCATCTACCCAAAAGGAAAAAAAAATCCTTTTATCATAAGGACACTTGCACTAGATTGTTTATTGCAGCTCAATTTACAATCGCCAAAATGCCCACCAACCCAGGAATGGATTAACAAGCTGTGGTATATGTACACCGTGGAATACTATTCAGCGATTTAAAAAAATGGAGACTTCACAGCCTTTGTGTTAACCTGGATGGAAGTGGAACACATTATTCTTAGTAAAGCATCACAAGAATGGAGAACCATGAATCCCATGTACTCAATTTTGATATGAGGACAATTAATAACATGGTGGGGGTGGGGGAAGGGGAGAGAAAGGAGGGAGGGCTGGGGAAAGATCAGAGAGAGGGAAGGAGTGAGGGGGTGGGGTCTTGGCGTGTGCCACACTTTTGGAGGGCAATACACAACTGTAAGAGGGTCTTTACCTAAGAAATGCAATCAGTGTAACCTGGTTTCTTGTACCCTCAATGAATCCCCAACAATAAAAAAAAAAAAAAATGAATGAGACAGCAATGAAAAATAAATAAAAAGACCCTGTCATCATGCAATTCTCCTTCCAGTGACAGCAGACAGGAAGGAAACAGACACATCACACCAGGTTGGACAGAATTACGGCTGTGAGGAGGTTGAAGTAGGTAGGAGTGAAAAGAGGTTAAAGTAAATGGGAGTGATGGATGATATTTTAGACTGAAGGGCAAAAAAGGGCTTTTTGAGAAGGTGGCCCTGGAACAGGGACCTAAAAAGCATGAGCAAAAGGCTTGTGACTGTTGGGAGGACAGCAGCCAATGCAAAGGCCCTGGTGCAGAAAGATGTCTGGGACGCTGGAGAAGGAGGGGAGACCAGAGCGAGGGGAGGGAGGGGGCAGGGGATTGGACAGAGAGGTAGGCAGCCTAAGGAGAGGTAGCCACACTAAGGACTTTGAACTCTATTCCAAATTTCATAACAACACTTTGGAAGGTTTTGAGTGTGGGCCATGATCTGATTTTCTTTATAAATGGCTGTATATTATTTAATCTTCAAAACCACCTTAAAGATAATCAGCATTAACCTCAGGCTACAGATGTAGGACCTGGGGGTGAGAGAGATGAAAGGCCATGTCCAGGTCAAAGCTGCTTATAAATGGTAGGTTTGTGATCCCAACTCAGACAGCGTGAATCCGCATCGCGGCCCCTTCACACCCCACCCTGCCCCGCACGGCCCTGAAACTCGCTCACTGTACTCAGCGGGTGGCCAGTACGGTATGCGGCCAGCGCGTCACATGGCCAGCACGTCACATGGCCAGCACGTTTGGCGGCCAGCACGTCACATGGCTAGCACGTGGCCAGTGTTTTCTAAGTGACGAGTTAAAACTCAGCCTCGGCCAGTTCCTGGGGTGCCCGGTTGTTTAGCTCGTCAAAGAGGCAGATGCGGAGACTAGCGGGAGTTTTAACAATCAAAAGGGGAACAAAAAATTAAAATGCAGTGATTCGTACTCTATTTGGTTTGGGGCAACATCCTTCCACGGAAAAACATGACTCTTCCCCCAGTGCCTCCATTTTTACGTCTTCTGATACATTTTACTCCATGTGATACTTTAATTGTATCTTGTACATCCCGAGTCCTGAGCGTCCACACCCACATACCGGCTCTGAAACAGACCAGCATCTTGCTGTTTCCAACATTCCGGGATCCCCCGGAAAGGACACCCGTGACACTCGGCTGCTCCCACACGTGGGTCGCGTCCAGGACAGCCGTGGGACCCCCGTGGAGCAGGTCTTTTTTTTTTTTTTTTCAGCCTTTCCCTGAGTTAACTGACAGACAAAAGACTCCGGTGAGTACGCGTCTGCCCGACTGCTGACTCAAGATTCCCGCGAATGACCCCGCGGGTCCCGCGCAGCCGGTCAGCAGGAGCGAGCCGGAGGGGTCTCGGGGTGCGCGTGGGACTGCGGATCTCGCGCGGAGACGGTGGGAGGGCCCCGCTTCCCGCAGCCGCCTGACCTGGTCCAGCGCGGAGACCGAGAGCCCCTCTGACCACTGACACACCCGAGAAGTTGAAGAGGGAAAGAAGGAGCACTCTAGGGGCAGCCGCAGGTGAACGTGATGGGGCACAGGGGTGGGGTTGTGGGTGGGAGGCAGGGACCTCCAGGGAATGGACTTGGCATCTGCTCCGCCGGCAGCATTCAGATGGAGTATCAGCTGTGTCTCCGTCGCCACCTGAGATACCACGACAGACGAGCCACATGGGCTCAGGAAATCCTACCAGCTCCTCCCAAACGTCTGTCTAGACACAGCGATTCCATCATTCTGCAAGGACGTGGGTGGGAGGGATTTGCAAAGAAAGACCTTAACATCACCTGGGGGAGGGGGTGATGTGCCAGGCACTGTGGTGCGCACCTGTAGTCCGGGTGAGGCTTTGGGGGAGCCCCGGGGGTGAATGGTGGTTTACTAGAGGCTCCTGGAGCCTTTGAGACGAGAAACAGTCACTAGCACAGCAAGCCGCCTTCAGCTTTGCTTCTGGATAATAACCACCGTCACCAGAGGATGGAAAATCACCCTGGCGTCTATCTCCAAATGCGCTGCGGAGACAGACTGCCGTGAGGCAGGCAGACCCCGTTTGGCTGGCCAGACGTCCAAGCCAGGGACTAATAAATAACCCTGCAATACACAATCTGACGCAGCTTTGCTCTGTGGTTTGTGGCTTCTGCCCCAGGAAGGCCCATGAATTGCAGGGCTGACAGGTGGGGTCAGAGGAGTGCTGCCCGCACGCTGACCCTGTGGTGGTGGTTTCAGAACAAGTCTCTGCTCAGGCAAAGACCAGCCTCCAAGAAAGGACCAGGCCTGGACGAGAAGCCTCCAGGCAGGAAAGAATCCACCCCAGCCACAAAGTCCGGAGCTGAGGGAGCGCAGGGTGGAGAAGGCAGGCCGCACTTGCAGCAGTGATTGAAATTGCTCATTAGGGGGAGACGGTGGGGCCTGAGTGAGCCCAGTGGAAGGGTGCAGAATTTTCATAGTCGGTGTGGTGTTTTTCTTTCTCAGTCAGAAACACCTCCATTTGCCAAAGCACTTTTGCAATCATTTGTAAATTGGCCTGCCAGGGTCTCGGTGAGAATGTTAAATGACAAGAAGAAGAAATCAATATCTCATCGTGGGTGCCTGGGTGGGCATTCATGTGAAAAACAAGATTCCAAGTATCGACAGACGTATGCAAAGATGTCGATCTCCTAGATGAAAAATAGCTAAGCAAAAGGTGACAGAGGCTAGAGAGGCAGCCTAAACAGCTACACCAAGTGAGCCAACCCAGGCAGCTAGAGATGTTCAAGTTTTTCTTTTTTAAAAAATCAGATTTCATCAAGGACTACTGAGAATAAGAAATAAGGTTATCATAGTCGGGCTTAGTGGTGGGCTAAGCTGTAGTCCCAGCTACTTGGGAGGCTGGGGAAAAGAATGACTTAAGAGTTTGAGGCTGCTGTGAGCTGTGAAGCCACAGCACTCTAACGAGGGTGACATAGTGAGACTCTGTCTCAACAACAACAAAAAAATTTTAAAATTAAAATAAGGTTATCAAGAATCAATTGACTTCCACTACAGCAATGGTTGCAAAAAAATTTTTGAAGTGAAAATAAATATTTGTGCTGTGAATAATAAAGAAAACATATGGACAATGCTGGACGTGGGAAATTTACAGAGAGCTTTAGCACAAAATCTGCATCCTGAAGAGGTGGTGTATTTGGGGTTGAGGGACTGCTATGTGGTAACTAATAACTGTTAATATTAGTGGGTATTAATCACATGCCAGGTACTGTAGTTCAGTGGTTTCTTTGTGAAGGGGGGCGGTTTGTGAACAAGTAGTTTTTGTGAACACTCAATGAGCCCCATGAAGTATGGAGATTATAATCCTCATTTTTTAGAGGAAACAGTAGTACAGAGAGGCTAACTGTCTTATCCAAGGTCACACAGCAAATCAGAGCCTTGATTCCTGTCTCAGTCCCAAAGCTGTAGCTATTTGATTTTGCTTTTCATAGCTATGTATCCATCTGGGTAGACAAAAAAGAAATGGCTGAGTATCTTTATCCAAGTCAGTTATTTACTGCAAAAAGAGAAGACAAGATGGTGTGGCCATTAGCAAAGCTGCTTTCTTTCCCCTCAATGCCATTTCAGAAGTTTCAGGCTTTTGGCTGGAACTTCAAAGAGAATCCTGGTTTTTCTCTAAATACAGATATGCTTAACAAAATAAATAAATAAACATAAATGGGGGCCCAATAGCGAGAACAATTAATTTCATGAGTTTTTCTCAAGCTGCTATAGGAAGAGGAACTTCAGCAAGGTGGTCATTCGAAAGGTTTAAAAATAATTACACAGCAACACTCCAAAAGGCAGCGCATTCTCTCCTTTTCCATGATATTCTGACTTCTTTTACATTTCTACCTCTTGGAATAACAAACCATTTTCTGTTTCTATTCTTTTCTGCTTTGGAAAAGCCGCACAGACACCTCCCAAGCTCATGCAAATTATCCGTGTCTCCTGAAATATTTTCCCCAAACATTACAAAGGCTGGTAATCAAATCCTTCAAGAATAAAACAGAGTTTTTATTTTTTTCCTTTTTGGCTTGTGGTCTTATACCACCTATATGTTCTTTTTCCTCCCAAATAAATATGTGAATAAAAGTCTCTTTCCAAGCAACAAATGAATCATGTTCTTGTTTTATTTTAGAAGGAAGGTCTGCAGTGATTGTTGATAGAATGCAAGCCCACAGCTTCTATCAGTAGATGCCAAGGGTCCTATTTTCTGTGTACTTAGTAGCCACATTGCTTTTTTATGGCTCTTTTGTTATCCAGACCTGCTTGGCAGTAGATGAGGGTATTAAGTCAATTAATTGTGTTTGGATGATGTAGGCCTTGAATTTCGTGAGCCAGCAGATTGCCAGCTTGGCTCTGAAGAAAGGGTCTCAGAAAGTGGGAAAAAGGATTAGACGGTTTTATAGGGAAGGCACTGAAAGAGCCCACGGCCCAGGTGGGCCAGCTGTGAGCCCAATTGTTTCATGGAGGGAGCATGCTTGCCCAAGCAAGCAGACTCGGCTGGGGGCTGCGTCCTCCCTGCCAGCAGCCCGGGCCTCCCCTTCTCTCCCCTCTCAGGGTTGCTGGCTCGCTCCTCTCTCTCTTCCTCTTTTGTTTCACAGAAAGCCTTCTCCTGCACTCCCTCCTCACTGTCTCCCCCTCTGTCTCTCTCTCTCTCCTGTCCTCCTTTTATCACTGATGATTTGTAGGGTACATTCCATTTGAATGCCCCCCCACCCCTCTAAGGAAGTGAGGTGCATTCCTTTGTTCTTTCAAGCTGTTTTTTTTCCAAGAGGCAAAATACCCGCTTTGCGTGATGTTCTCTTGTGCATGAGTGATGATAACAGAACAGTTATGAGCAGCACATTTGTCTCCTTAGAAAACTTAAATTCATACCATTGTTAATGTAACAATTGTATTATCCTAAATTGTTTGCTTCTAAAACACAGTGTGTGAAAGCAAATTAAATGGCTTCAATTATCAATCCCTGCTGACTGCTAAACCATTAGAAAGTAGAGGCTAGTAATTCTGAGTTCAAAATGCTGTGCTATTTCTGTTGCCTGAATGCTTCTTCAATGACTTTTGGCTTCTAAGAACAAGGACGTGGGGCGGGAGGAAAGAGCTGGTCTCTGCTCTGGTATCAAGGCTGGTCACCTCCCCACCCCCGCCCTCATTGCAGACACCGCCTCTGCTGGCTGTCTCTTCACATTTCTGATACAGCGATTAATATTAGTCATACGATAAAACCATCAATTTTGCCACAGTGGATAGTTCAATGTTCTTTGCTGGGTGAATGAAGTTTGTGGATGGCAAACGGGTTGATGCCTGGACCGTAGACAGCTGGCTGAGGACAAGGTGGACGGCATCAGAAGTGGGGTCCATGCACAGTGAGCAGATGTGAGCGGAATCTTAGATTCAAGTCAGATAATCTGAGGATATTCTGAGATATTTCCAGTTAAATGAGTGAGCGTCTATTGTATATAAAACACACACGTGATGGACGTTTTGAGACAAAGAAGTACAAGATGAGATTTATGCCCTCAGAAAAAGTTGCCATCTAATTTGGAAAAAGACAATATAAAAATAACAATATACAATTGATTAAACATACAATTATATGGTACAGTGAAAGGTGTAGTGGGAACGCCCAGACACGAGACCAGGAGAGCTTCAGGCCAGGTTTATTGACAAGGGACAGGGACCTGCCTGGGCAGGGCAAAGATGACATCTGCCCAAGGGCAGTGGGAGGCCTGTTTTTATACTGGGTGTAGGGGGAGGATGATGCCACAGCTTGCTGGAAGGTTCTGGAGGGAGAGGGTCTTTTGTCCTCGGCGGGGAGGAGCGGGGGAGGGGAAGGAATAGAAGGAGGAGGGGGAGGTTCTCATGAGGCTGCATTAGGGCCCAACACACAGAATGTTCAGAGGAAACACAAGGGGGAAAACCAAAGAGGAATTCAAAGTAAGGAACGGAATATTCAGGGAGGGCCTCATGGAAGAGACCTCACCTGAGCAAGAATTTAAAGGACACATTAGTTTTGGACAAGTGGGAAGAAGGAGTCACGTCTAGGGAATAACAGACGAAGTCCAATGGCAACACGTCACTTGGGTTTGACTGAAGGGCTTCCGTGGTTCAAGGGCTTTCAGCGAAAGGCCTCAGAGCCTGGTCTCCACAGTACACTTGGCCCTATCCAGTGTTGTGCAGAAAGGAGAGCTCAGTTGACACAAGAAAGAATGAGTTGAACAAATGAGGCTGTACCCAGGTTTCCTCCCAAACTCTGGGACCCCTCCTTGGATTCTCAGCACAAAGTGAAGCTCAGCTGCTCTCCAGCCTGGCTAGGGCTAGATTAGACTTTTCCTGTTTCAAGAGCCCTGGATACAAGTTCATAGTGTGGGTCAGGAGGAGGCTGATGAAAGAAAAATGCCACTTTGGCGATAATGGGGACAAGCTAGTTTCTTTACATTGTTCTAAGAAGAACCCTTTCAAATCTGAAATGAAAAGGAAAGGGCCAAGGGGGAAACAGAGCCAGGCTCCAGCACCACCATAATTAAATGACTTTACTCCCAGCTTTTTAGAAAAATCAAATCTAATAATATTTTGCCCACGGATTGTTCTTCGAGAGGATAATAACAAATCACTCCCCTGGCTTTAGCCTTGCAACAAGCAACGTGCAGTAATTTAATTAGCTGATCACGTGTCCTCAGTTCAGCGCCTGCAGTTGACCACTCTGAGCCACACAGGGAGTTCCTGTGCAAGCCTCACGAAGGCGAGCTGTCCTGGGCAGAGGGTGACTGGGGGAGTCTGCTAATGACTTCAGGTTTTCTTGCTGGGTTAACTAAACCCCTGCTCTCCCCAAAGTCCATCTGTTCTTTCACTCCTGTACCTTTGGGGACTGCTGTCTCTAAGGCTGGAGATAAAATTGGGGAGTTAATGGAGAAAGACACATGACAGTTTCCAGGAGCCCCGCCCGCCTCAGGGACGTCGCCCTGGGCTCCCCACTCAGAAGGCTCTGCCCACAGTGGCCCCACCTGCCTGCCCCTCCTCATCTCCTCGCCCCACTCAGTGTCACCTGCCAGGGAAGCTTTCCCACGCCCTCCCGTTTCAACCTCCCCTCTGCTGACATGACCTCCTCTGCTCCCCACACCCTCTTTATCTTCTGTTAGCACTTAGTACCATGTGACACAGATATCCGTCATCACCCAGGAGGACCAGGCAAGACCGCTCACTGGGCAGCTATATTCACTGTCACTGCTTTTCCTTTGCCTGACGCTAGGGAGACACTCAACCTTTCCCTAAGGAATGAGGGGATGAATTTATTGGGATTTTGCTTGCATATATAAACTCCCCCCAAAGAGCTAAGCTGAAAGCAAGAGCTTTACCAAGGCTTATAGCGATCACTTGCTGAACTCTCACCCCTGGGAGGTGCGTGTGACTCACCTACAGTCATTCCTTCATCTCCCCCTCACCACACTGGGAAGCAAACACAGACATTCCCCTTTTCCAGGTGAGCAAACTAATGAAGTCCGCCCATGCACCTTGGGTGGGAGGAGACGGCTTCCCCCTGAGGGGATCTGGGTTCATCAGGAGCTTCCCAGGCAGCCGCTCTGTACCAAAGGGGACGTGCCACTCCAGGATGGCGGTGGTGACGGCCTGGCGATGATCTGACACGGCCCTGTGCCCCCTCGTGTCATCCTCACCACAGCCCTGCAAGGTAAATACTGATGTTATGTTCAGTTTACAGCGAAGAAGAATGAGCCAAAGAGAAGTTAGGGGACTTGTTCAAGGTCACACAGCTACTAAGTGCCCAGAGTCTGGCTTCAGGACCAGAAATGCCACCAAAGCAAAGCAAAACAAAGACAGATGCCCACACAAGAGAGGTGTCCAGGACTGGAGTCCCCCTCAGCTTTTCAGATCTACAAGCTGGAACTCAGCATTGCTGCCACCACAGGGGGTGACGAAGGACCCAGAGTATTATTTTTCCCTGAAGAAGCTTATGTCATATTCACAGAAAATGGCCCCTTGAAGAGACTACTAAAGGAGGAACCTCTCACCAAAGATGATTTTTGTACTTAATAATCACTAGATAAGTGAAAAATTCACGCTCCATGGAGTTAAAAATGGCCTCCCAAGAGGGAGGGAAGAAGTAGTCTCTAAAATAAAAAGGGACATGTTGGATAATCACTATGCTAAATAATGTACATGAAGAAACAAAAAATTGCCCAGTTTCTTGCATTTAACTAACAGATTATTCTGTTGAATAAGCTCTTACACGTGCGTCTAAGCTATTTCTTTTTCCACTTGAGCTACCTCAAAAAGAGTGAGTCAAAAAGAAAAGTTGTTGGGAATGGAATTCAATAATATTTAGAGAGAAGTGAAATTAAATATTATTTGATGCCACAATTTCTGGTTGACCACACATAAGTTCCTGGCAGGGGCTCCCTTCACCAGCTTCAGGAAGTGTGTTCAATGGGCTGTGAATTCTCCACACTCACTCTCCCTGGCAGGGCGCAGGCCTAGGAAGGAAATAACCAAAAACAGTCTGAATTCTTCCGTAGCACTCAGGGTAAGTATCAGAGGCTCTAGCTCTGTTGGTGCCCCTGTCAGTTTTCTTCAGCCAAGTAGAATCTTAATAATTTAAACATTAATAAATATTATTTCTCAAGCACTTTCAATAAGCCCAGAACTATGCTAAGTCCTTTCTGCTTATTATATCTTTTATTTTCATTTTAATTTTTTAGAAATTGGGTCCCACTCTGTCTCCCAGGCTGACATGGGGCAGCACAATCAGAGCTCATGGCAGTCTCCAACTCCTGGCTTAAGCCATCCTCCTACCTCAGCCTCCCAAAGTGCTGAGATCACAGGCATGAGCCACCACACCCAGCTGCTTATCACATCATTTGAATTCTTGATGGTCCATGTGAGACAGGAAGACCAGTGCTCAGAATGACCAGGTAAGGGGTGTGGCTGAGACTTGAACTGGAGCAGCTCCCATTCCAGAGCCTGAGTCAGAGATTGTGTCATCAGCCACCCCACAGCAGCAGCGGTTAGGAAACCTTTTGGGGTAGCTGTGACTGTAGACAAAGCTGGTCAAATGCTACCTCTATACTTCACAGTATGAGGCCGGTTGAGAAATGAGTCCTCAAAATGAAGAGGTATAAGCTCTTTGATCAGTAGACAAAATTGTGAGAGAAGGGACAGCCGTGACCCGGCACCTGTCATTTACAGTGGTACAGATTTCTCTAAGCAGGTCACTTTCATCTTCACAGCCAGCACTGAGATGATGGGACACTGACAGGCAGGACAAGGCCCCTGTCCTGAGGTGATGGCCTGTGGGTCCTGGGATGAGGAGGTGGCATCTCAAGGCACAAGGGCCCTAAAGACCAGCCACATGCTGCCCAGGGGAGCCCCAGGTCACTTCCACTCTGGGAAGAGTGGCTCGTCACCTGCCTCATGAGCATCACCAGAAACGTGATCTCAGAGGACCCTGGAATAGGAGGCCCTCGGCAGGCCCAGGTCAGCCACAGGGCATCCTTCCCTTTCTCTTTCTGGATGGAGTCAACTTGCTGTCTTAGTTTGGGGTCCCCAGAAACAAGTCCTGGGATAAAAAGTTAGCAGCTGTCAATTATTTAGGAGGTGATCCCAGAGAACCAGGAGGAAAGGGAAGGGGCCACACAGGGCTCATGAGCTCTCAGCCCTACTGAGGACCCCCAGGAGCCCCCGAGACTGTGTGTCAGAGCCCAGGTGTTTATCCACACACTCCTGTCCGCCCCTTTTTGAGAGCTGCTCTCATGGGCAGCTCCCTGACACCTCTGGCCTGTCCTGGGGGTGGGCTGAGAAGGGAAAGACGTACAGGTGACGGCAACAGCAGCAGGAGAGCACAGGACTGGGTGCGCCCAGGGGAGATGGGTTGGGCACCAGGAGAAAGGCAGGAGCCTCCGCACCTGTGAGAAACTTGGAGAATTATTGGCCGCACGTCTAATTTTTACTTGAAATCCCTAGATTTTCAAATGTATGGGTAGCAAACTGAGAAATTGAAAGACATTGTGAGGGATGAACAAAGCTCACATGCTGGTCCTGGTTGGTAATTTCTGGTTATTAGAAGTCCCGAAGCCATTGCTTGGTGTTGGTAAAGCAACTTGCTCCCCTCTTCAGACTCTCCATCTGTCGCCTCACAAGGCTTCGTCACATGCTGGAGAGAAGCTCGTTTTCAGAGAGGGCTTACTGGATAGAACACATCTCAGAGTTGTCCCACCTGAGAGGCGGGACTCAGGGTGAAGGATTTTGCTGAAGGCCTCACAGCTAGTTTGAGTTCTTTCAGCTCTGTCCTCTTTTCCCACAAGCCAACTAACAGTTTGTGACCCTGCCACCTCCCACAGGTGAGTCCTCAGCAGAGCTGGCTGTCTTCGATCCGGGGCTTCTGCAGAGACAGTTTGCTCCTCTTTTTCCACCCACCATGGAGAGATGGAGATTTCTCAAAGATGGATGGCAGCATTATTCAATGCTTCTCTGATCACTCTCACACTAGAAAAATCTGTTCCCAGCCTCTTCACAGCATTCTTAAAAGAAGGATTTAACAGCGGACATATGAATAAAAATGATTATGGTGCTAAAAGCATCTCTCCAAACACTCACACATTGCCTTCCACCTCTTTAAACTTCAGAGAGGTCAAGGTCAGGGAATGAGGATCAGGCTCATCCAGCAGATGGTCACTAATCACACCAGGCACGCTCCAGGTGCTGGGGGTGAGCAAGGCAGACAAGCTGCCTTCCTCCGTGCAGAAGCTTCCTATCCAAAGACACTCAACCCACTTTGGAGAAGCTGAGAATGCAGCTCCAGCTCAGCATGAACAGCTGCGGCCCCAGCTTGACCAAACGAGGGTGAAGGCTGCCCGGCGCTCACGGGTCGGGTGAGGCCATGGCGTGGAAGGGATGGGGCTTCCAGGTGAGGTGTGTTTATCACCTGCTTGTCTGTCTCCTCAGTCTTCCCCAGGAGCACAGGAACAATGGCATCTCCTGGTCACACAGGAGTAAGCAGCTGGGTAACATCTCCAGTGTTGGCTCAGAAGTCAAACCTGGGTGAGATGACAGCCTTAGCAAGAGGACTACCATCCACAAAGACTCACTGTTTCACAGAAAACTGAGGTGTTTCACCTTAAAAATTAGGATTGGGTGATCCAAATCAAAGTCTGCAACCCTGCAACCACCTGTGGAATTTCTTGTAATGGTGCACTTAACGAATACGCATGCCATTCAAAGATACAAGAGCCAGAAAGGGCCATCTCAGCCACTCCTCACTTCACCGCTAGGAAGTCTGAGGTCCAAAGAGAGGATGTGACTTTTCAGAGGCTGCTTAGCCGATGAGGGCAGAGAAGAAAGGGGATCTGAGCTTTAGTGTTGTAGGCCAGCAGCCCCCCAAAAGACCCAAGTCTGCCTCAGCTAGTCTCAGCCTTGGTCCCCAGTGTGCCCCACTCCACTTTTGGTTAACTCTGAGAACAGGTTTCTGACAAGGAAGTTTTCAGGTCTCCCTGACCCTCTAGCCGAGGTTGGAACAATGGTGGAGTTGAAACAATAGTGAAAATTCAGTCAAGCAAAGTTTCCCAGGTAACTGAGTTTCCCAAGCTACTGGGCTTTCCAAGTTGTCCCCATGGTTACTGAGTTACCTCCTGAGCCAACTACCTGACTGTAACCCCGCCCTGTAACCGGCCATGTTCTGCTTTTGTATGTGCTTTCTTTGCCACATCGGCACAAAAAGGGTATAAAAGGCTGTCTGCATTTCTCTTCGCTGCCGTGTGCCCTTTGGGCAGCGGTCCCCTGTGCACATGTAATAAATGACAACCTGATTTGGGCCTTGCCCTTTGGGGCAGCGGTCTGCCTGTGCAGGTGTAAATAAATCATCACCATGTGATTTAAGCCTAAAGTGGGGTCCGTGTTTCTTATGGGTGGCGTAAGTTACAACATTAGTCCAAAGCAGTCTCTACAATGAATCATAAAAATGACCTATTTGAATCATCTGATTTACTTAACACCTTTTACTGAGCACCTTCAGATACCTGGTCCTTGGGTAAGTACTGTGGACAGGTGCTTTCAGGAACTCTGAAGTGGAGCCTGGGAATAGCATTTATGACAAGTGCCTCTGGTTACTCCTGGGAGCCAGGTGAGCACTCAGAATTATAGTTTGAGTGGTTTGGGGCATGGTCCTAATCAAGGCAGACCGTGCCCATTACAGAGCACCCATCCCAGGCTCCGCCTCCAGGGACCCTTCATGATTATTTCACTGTACAGTGAGTCGTCACTTAATATCACCAGTAGGTTCTTAGAAGCTGCAACTTTAAGTGAAATGGCACATAATGAAACCAATTTTACCAGAAGCTACTTGATATAAACAAGAATTAAGTTCTTATGTTTCTGGTCCCAAAAACATCACCAAACTTCTAAACAAAGATCAAAACACTTCTAATATTAAATACTGAAATAAATGTGAGCTATAGAATGATTAATAAAACAAGGAAGGTAATTATTTACCCAATTATTCCAGTTCAGAGTCTCAGGTGGCCAGAGACCATCATAGCAGCTGAGGAAGCACGGTGATGGCCACCATGGACAGGGCGCCCTTGCATTGCTGGGCACACACACACTGGGACCACTCGGACAACCGATTTCACCTAGTGTACACAGCTTTGGGATGAGGGAGGAAACTGGGGCATCTGAAGAGAACCCACCGCTTGGGGAGGACGTGCAGACACATGGGCTAGGCAGAAAATCAATTCTTTGCTCCCCAATGTTACAATGAAACAAGCTGCTGTATTTCCCAAACTGTTCCTGGGTGGCCTGACGCCCACCGTGTGCTCAGCCATTCCTGACATGGTTGATAAGCTCACTGGCACAGATGCCAGGACACGTCCAGGTTCGAGTCCCAGCTCCTCGCCTACCAACTGTGTTATCCAGAGAGAAGTTTCTTGTCTTTTCCCCTCTTTTTCCCAAAAATTGCACCAAGGTAAAGCAAAGCTCACGTGGACATGAGCGTGCTGTGCAGGTGTTAGCGGTGCTGTCCTCACAGCCTACTCAGGGGACAACAGCACGGCCCCAAGAAAGGGATGGTTAGACTTACTTAGAAGAACTCCAACCACAGGAGATAATGACAATAGAACCTACCCCAGAGGGCTGTTGTGAAGATTAAATGACGTGATCGGTGCTGACTCCAACACAGTGCCTACCTCAGGGACAAGCAACGAACATTAGCTATTGTTTTTATTTTATGGAGTCTGGCAAACCTACACCTAAAACTCCACATAAACCTACAGCCTAGTGAGGTATTTATAAGGTTGGATGAGAGCATGTAACCAAACGTTTGTACTAGGCAGCAAACAAATGTTGCAACCCTGTAGATGGGTGATTTCGACATTGAACGTTCCTCAGTATGAAAACGTCACTCCCTCCTCCTCTAAGCTCTGTGTGCTCCTATCCCCCCCTCACCCCGGGCATTTCTTGGCACACGCAGCAGTCCAGTAAAGGAGGAGCCTGGAGTTGCCTTTGCAAGCCAAAGCACACATTCTGGATCCTCGGAAAATCCCCAAATCTTCCAAGGTTACCTAAGAACATTATTGAACTGACAGAGATGTTCTGAATCAGGCCACTACTTTTTTTAGTACTTCCCTGATTAAAGGTGATGTGAGCCATCAATTTTGGTGTTCTGCAAAGAGATTATCCTATTCCAGGGGATAAGACTATTTCAAAGGAGCTAAGAAAATAAACACATTTCCCCTGCATTAAAGCATCTGGCTTCTTTGAACTTCTCATTTTTAGAATATCTCTACTGATAAGGACAAATGCAATTTTCACCATCAGTGGATCTGAACAGACAATTACATTAACGCAAATAAGATGGGGTGAGTCCAATGATGGAAATCTCATTGTGTGCATCTAATGTGAAAACAAATCCTCAGATAAAAATGAACAACCTCAAAAAGCAGTCAACAATTTTTTTTTTGCATCTAATCAGGAACAAATTTGCATAAACATTTCTTTACCTACCACCTCCACAAAATCACTTACTGGCACTTGGAGGTCTGGTGAGGGGGAAGAACTCAGCCAATTTTTAAAACACTTTCCTGAGGAAACCACCCAGCCCCCTTAGGAAGGGCTCAGCGGTGCCCAGCAAACACTGGTTGCCTCAGCTGGGCTGGAAAAGCTGCGCGGGGCGGGCAGAGCGGCCTCTCCCTCTCTTCTGCTCTTTGCCTGCTTGGTCTTCACCACAACCCTGTGAGCCTGGAAATTAAGATTAGTTTCTTATCTTTATAATGGAGAAAAAGCAAATTAAGATAGTTTCTTATCTTTGTAATAGAAAGAAACCTGAGTTTAGAAGTGGCCTGGCAGGCAGTGGCAGGGCTGGGCTTGAAGCCTTACTTTCCTTTGGAGCAGGCAATGAGTGTTATCAGCCAGTTCAGTAGATTCTCAATGCCTGGTGTTGGTCTTACCCCAGCACAGAGACAACAGTGGCCTAGAGTCCTGCAACAAAGAACTTGGAAAGGGGCTGCAGGAACTGCACTCAGCTCAGCGGAGATTTATGTTTTTGCAAAACTGAATGAGCCAAGTGGGGGAAGCAGAAGGTTAGGCTCACAGGATGAACTCCACATTGAGTGTCTGTGTGTTGGAGAAGGGGAAAGAAACAGTATTCAGGGAAGGAGTGTCATAAAGGGCAAGTAAGAGTAGGCTGAGCAAGGGTGGAAGGAGGACAGGGCATGGGCCTGCAGGGGAGGGAGGACTCGACCGCAGCTGCTCTAGCTGGAGCATCTTGCTCCAGTGCTTCTCAGGGCGACCTCTGCTCCACCTTACTGCCTTCGCGCTGACTCCTCTTAAAGTCAGTCTCCAACTCAGACTTCTCTCCAGCTGCAGGGTCTCTGTTCCAAATGCCATCTCAGTGGGGCTTGCAAAGCTGCCCTGTCCGTGTTGCACCCTAACACCTGCTCTGACGGTGCCCCTGAACTCGCAAACAGCCGCATGCCCTGTCCCCACAGTGTCTAGGACAGCCTTGGCCTCATCTCAGAGTCACTTAGCTCTCCCTTAGTCCCACAGCCTTTAGGTTCTGTCGAATTCATCTCCTTATTACCCAAATTTTACTCCCAACTCTCCACACCTTCTTCCACTGCAAATAGCCAGAGTGTTGGTGGACATCTTGAGTTTGTTCCTGATTTTAGCAGAAATCCTCTGACCTTTCACCACTAGGTTAGGCAGGATGTGTGTTAGCCTGCTCACCAGCACTTCATCAGCCGATTTTCCTTCTATTCCCAGTTTACTGAGTTTTTAAATTCAAAAATGGGTGTTAATCAAAAGGATCACATAGTGTTAATTAAATAGACATCCTGAGGAATTCATGAGCCACTCTTGGTCCTGATGCAATATTCCCTGAAACAAATGTCTAATTTCATGGAGGGGCGGGTTCTGGCATCCTTCTCATGTGGGCTCATCCCAGCCAGCAGTTCCAGCTCAGCCTTCCTACATGCATCTTCAGGACTGAGAGTGACATAGCTTTTTTCCTTTGCAATATGATATAATATTATATGAAATATTTTTAGTAATACTATGATAAATTACTATAATTGGCTAGAATATTTTAATCATATTCCATAATCCTGAAAGTGTGTATGTACACATAGATAGATAGATAGGTTTACAGTGTGGAAATTCTCCACTCCTTGGTGGTTTGCTAGAAGGCATTTATTCAATTAGCTGGACCTAGGGCAGGCATGGCGGATGACACCCAGAATCCCAACACTTAGGAGGCTGAGGTGGGAGGATCACTTGAGACCCAGAGTTTGTGACTAGCCTGGGCAACATAGTGAGACCTCATCTCTGCAAAAAAATTAAAAGATTGGCTGAGTGCAGTGGCATAAGCTTATAGTCCTAGTTGCTGGGAAGGGTGAGGTGGGAGGAACACTTTAGCCCAGGAGTTTGAGGTTACGGTGAGCTATGATGGCACCATTGCACTCTAGCCTGGGTGATGGAGTGAGATCCTATCTCTAAAAATTTACTAATCACTCAACTAATTAGCTAACTGTATTCTTTTAGGATTACACCTTTAATTGCCTTTTGAATAATCTGGTGTGATTATTGTTTTCAGGTAGTTTCTTAAACTCTAGTCAATTTGGCATTATTAATCAAATTTAATTGCTTTGTTTTCTGTTTCATTAATTTTATTTAACCTTTTTACTTTCTTTGTTATCCTTTCTAGTTTCCTAAGTCAAAGATGAGTTCATTCATTTTCAACATTTCTTGTTTTCCAGTGTGTGCCTATGAAACTATGAATTTTCCTCTGAGTACCACTTTGGCCATCTCCCATTAGTTTTGATTTGTGGTGCTTTTATGGCATTTATTAAAAATGGTTTGTAACATCAGTTTGGCTGTCTTAAATAGCAAGTCATTTCATATCTTTTTTTGGCTAGTTTTTGAAATTTTTGTCTTCTACCTGTTTAAGTATCTCTTATCCAAAATTTTTGAGACCAGAAGTGTTCTGGATTTTGTATTATTTTCAAATTTTTGGAAATATGCATATACATAATGAGATATTTGGGGAAATGAAAACCAAACTTAATCATAAAAATCTGAAGGTAATTTTAAATAACATTTTTAATAATTTTGTGAATGAGACAAAGTTTTGACTGTGTTTTAACTGCAAAGCATCACATGAAGTCGGGTATGGAATTTCCCACTTCTGTGATCATGTCAACACTCAAAATGATTTCAGATTTTTGATCAGGGATGCTCAACCTATACAACAAACAAATAGTTTAACTGACTTTAAGTGTCCTATTATGATTTTAATAGAGATCTTTATCATTGAGAGTTTATAGCTTAATTGGGAAGAATTAATATTAGATTTTCTAGGAATCTGGTATATATTTCTACTTGTTTTAGTATCTTTCTATGCCCATCAGTAAAATTTTAATGCTGTTTTTACATAAGTCTTTTGTATCTTATTAAGTTTGAGATCCTTTTCCCTTTATGTTTTTAATTGGTTATTTTATTGATATCTAGGATAACTAATAATTTTCATTTGCGACTTTTGTATTTGACTAGATTACTAAACCCCTCTCAGAATTAATAGTTGTTTGGTTTATTCTCTTGGAATTTTTAGGTCAATAATCAAATCATCTGAAAACTATTGCACAAAATAGGTGCTCCATAATACATTTGTTAAATTAATATTTGTTGAATTTCTGAGCTTATCCTCCAGGAAGCGTAGACAATTATATAGAACGTGTAATGTTCCCTGAAAGCCTTGCCCTACAGAACTCTCTCAGCTTTTCTGAATAGAGTATGGAACTTACTCAGTACCCGTGGGATTTATTTTACCACAACATGTAAGTCATGTTGTAGTTTTAAATAATTTAGAAGAGTCAGAATGTAAACAATTTGCACATAGCATTCTCACGCACGTTGGGGCTCCCTGGCCAATACTCCCATGTCCCTCAGGCCTTCCACGTCACATCTCAGTACCGAGAGTGAGTGTGGCCCTGTTCTCCCACTGTGCAGAAGGACATGTCGGAGCAAGGCCCTGCCTTCCTCTCTAAAACACAGACTGACATTTTGGCTCTGTGAGGTCCTTCTACACCCAGACCCTCCCACAGAGAATGAGCAGAGAAAGGAAAAGCTGAAACTCCCAGAGTCCACCCAGGAGGACTTGAAGATTTGAGAAAGGCAAACTTTCCTCCCAGAAACAAATTTGCTTTTTCTATATTTGATTTAAGCAATTCAAACTTAAAAAAAAAAAATCAATGAGGTCTGCGGAGGAGAAAGGAGGCAGGAAAATCAGCCCTTTGAAAAATTCCTCTGGAGAGTCAGCCACAGCCTATTAATATTAACACAAGGCACCTCTACCCTGGATGCTTTTGGAGATGCAGAGCTGGCTCTTGGGAACCCTGCTGTGCATGGCTCTTTTTGAATGTTAGGAATAAAACCCATAGCCTCTGAGTTAGGCAAAAAAAAAAAAAAAAATGTCCATTTTCCTTTGTGTGCACACTTTCACAGGAAGCTGCCTCAGGCATAGAAAGGAAGAAGAAAAATGATGAGAATTCTTAACAACAGGCTGTTCCTTGGCAAGGAAAATTCATATTTAAGAATCTTACAAAGTGAAGGATGAACAGAAGGCAATGAAATAAACCTCAAATTCATCTTGGAAAAGTCTATCTTTCTGAGATAGGCTCAGTTACTGATATTGCTCAATGGTGACTCCAACCGTTCATACCTAAATCAGGACAGTGAAAACAGCAAAAAAAAGCAGAAAATGTCAAGAGGGAAGGAGGATTTTAGAAAATTAGAAGGAAGGAAAACAAGTCCCTCAAATGTTCTCTTAGGCACATAAGACTTCTTAGCAGGAGCTTATACTTGGCCTTGAACAGGAGACTTTCATGAATAGGCACCGCAGTGGGGACTTCCTGGGCAATGGCCCACTCACCTGTATCACCCCTTCATCGTGACTGATTATTGGGTCTCTGCCTGTCATGGTCTCCCATTCTTAACCTGCTAACTTCTGTGAGTCCTTAAAGTCAGCTGAGAAGTCCCAACCTCAGAGAATTCTCTCCTCCTCTTCCAGACCCTGGGGATGTTTCTGTGCCACCCCCATCACACCAGGTTTTATTTGTCCATTTAGCGGTCCATTTTTTCCCTCTAGAATTCATGTCAGCTGGCACTGAATACTGCTCACCTGAGGTGTACCTGGCACCTGCTAAAAACTCAGTAAATTCAGTGAATGTTTTCTGAATGAATGGATGTAGGCGAACACAGGAGCAGTAAGTCACCCTCTTGCCCTGGGGCTGTATCTTGGTTTGAAATGTGAGCATTTTCAAGTGTAAATATGTCCTTGGAGTCATTTCATTAGCCTTCTTCCCAAACACTAAATCATTTTGTTTCAGGAGGAAGAATGTTTCTCCCCCTTGGCAAACATTTCCTAAAGAAAAGTGTTTGAGGCAACTGTGGGAAGGAAGTAAAACATCACGGGGGCTGCAGAGAAGCCCACAGGGTTTGCTCACTCAGTAGACATCATAATATTTTCCTCAGTTAGGCCATTGGGACAAAATTACCTTGAAAGCACTTCCTAAGCATTAAGTCACAAATGTTTGCAAATAATCTTCTACCCTTCCTTCCTTTTCCTTTTTTTAAAATTTCAGATACAAATGATTAGCTTACGATGTCTGCGCTTGTTAGGAATGGCCCCTATTGTAGTTGTGCCCCTCCCCCAGGAGACGCCATGCACCTTGACGTTGTGCCCATTACATGGGAGCTCACCAATCCCCACCCCTCCGCCCCCCTCCCCTTCCTAACTTGAATTAAATTGAGTTTTTCTCTTGTGTGGGCGTGTATTAGTTCATCTACTGGCTTCATATTTGTACTGACTGCATTGGATCCTTGTTTTTCCATTCTTGTGACACTTTACTAAAGAGCATGTTCTCAAACTCTGTCCAGGTTAATACAAAAGACATAAAGTCTCTATCTTTTCTATGGCTGAATAGTATTCCATGGTCTACATATGCCACAGTTTATTAATCCATTCCTGGGTTGATGGGCATTTGGGTTGATTCCACATCTTGGCGATTGTGAATGGTGGTGCAATAAACAATCTAGTGAAAATGTCCTTATGGTAAAATGATTTTTTTCCTTTGGGTAGATGCTTGGCAGTGAGAATGCAGGGTCCAAAGGAAGGCCTAGTTTGAGTTCTTTGAGGGTTCTCCATACTCCCTTCCAGAGAGTTTGCAGTCCCAGCAGCCGTGTAAGTGCTCCCTTCTTCCCTTTCCTTCCCAACACAACTGGATATGAAGGCTGTTCTTCATTTTAGGGCTACATTTGAAATTTGTGGCCTTCCTTTCCATTTCTGGTAAGGAAAGGTAAAATAGTTAAACTTCACAGTTTAGTTAAAAGAATCTTTAATCCTTAAACTAGGAGTTTTAGTTTTCTAGGGCTCCCATAACAAAGCACCAGAGACCAAGGGGCTTAAGCAACAGCATTTATTCTCTCCATTCTGGAAGCTGAAGTCTGAGATGGAGGTGTCTGCAGGGTCAGCTGCTCCTGAGGCTTCTCTCCCTGGCCTATAGATGGCCACCCTCTCCCCGTGTCTTCACCTGGCTCCTCTCATCCATGTCTGTGTCCAAATCTCCTTTTCTTATGAGGACACCAGGCATATTGGATGGACCCACTCTAATGACCTCATTGTACCTTAAACACCTCTTTAAAGCCCCGTCTCCAAATACAGTCACATTCTGATGCACTGCGGTTAGGACTTCAACATGCGAGTGGGGTGGGGGGACAGCCCATAACATAAGGATCAGTTCATTTCCTCAGATATTTGTGGACATAAATGGAAGACACAAGGTCATAACCTCATAGGCTATTTTTCTTCACGAGTGAAAACCCAAGAGAATGGCTCGGTGCCTATAGCTCAGGGGTGAGGGTGCCAGCCACATACACTGGAGCTAGTAGGTTCCAATCTAGCCCAGGCCTGCCAAACAGCAATGACAACTTACAACCAAAAAATAGCTGAGGCAAGAGAATCACTTAAGCCCAAGAGTTTGAGGTTGCTATAAGCTGTGACGCTATGGCACTTTACCCAGGGTGACAACTTGAGACTCTGTCTCAAGAAAAAAAAGAAAGCCCAAGAGAAATGGAAGCTCTCCGTCCAACACAGGACGATGGGACTGGGACCTCCCAAGATGGGAGGAGCAGTGATTGGATTTGGGAAGCTGTCTGTCTAACACAGGATGGTGGGAATGGGAATTCTGACGATGGGAAGAGCAGTGATTTGACTTTTCTGTGGTTTAAATTCTCCCCTTCCCAAAGGAGTAGGAATGAGATAAGCATAGACTTTCTTGGACTTCTATTCTGGTTGCTGCCCTTCCATTTCTGAAGCACCTGGAGAGGAGGACAAGGGGTAGAGTTGTCAGGGTGGGGGGGTTGGGTCCTCCCTGTCCCTTCCCCATCACTATGACATCACTTTCCTCCAGAATTTAGGCTGATGGTGAGAGCTTATCCTTTCTAAGGGAGAGAAGGCAAAGTGACTTGGGGACCCTGCAAACCACCTCTGCCCTGACCCTGCTCCAGTTCGTCACTGTCTAATCCTAGGAGGTAAATATGTTTGATCAGATGCTCTAAACATGCCAACAGTCTTCACTTAGACATGGAGGTTTTTCTGAGCAAAAGGGAAAGCAGGCTGTTAGGAATATCACTTACCCTCCTTTGGCAACAGCAGGAAGTCTTAGGAGGAAACATCAGAGGTGCCCAGGATAGGGCCCAGCAGCAGACCTCTGTGGTCATACCAGGGACAGGGCCTGGCAGCCGACCTCTTTCATCATACCCAGGACCGTGCCCAGCAGCAGACCTCTCTGGTCATTCCAGGACTGTGCCCAGCAGCTGACCTTTCTGGCTGTTTCCTGTGCCCTGACTCATTTTTCTCCTTGTTCCACCCAGAACATTCTGATTTCCCTTTGGGGAAAATCCCTGATGTTCTTATTTCTGAGAAATTGCCATGGTTCCTGTCCTTTACAATATCACTGGGTCCCCACCACCACCAGAATTACCTTAGATTCTGAGAACTAGTTATATCTCCTGCCCTGACTTGTATCTCAAACTTGATTCACATTCAACTGTCTATTTAATACCTCCATTTAGACGGTTAGTGAAGAGGCCAGGGGCAGTGGCTCATGTCTATAATCCCAGCATTTTGGGGTGCTGAGGTAGGAGAATTGCTTAAAGCCAGGAGTTTGACACCTGTTGTGTGAAAGTTGCATGGTACGGTGCCACAGAGATTAAGACCTGCAATGAAATTGTATGGTAACTAAGGAAGGCTGTAGCTTTCTCATGGTATGCAGCAACCTTATTTCTTCCACCAAAGCTTAGGCAATACTATGCACAACTAATCAATAAACATATGACTTAAACCTTAGCCCCAGGCTTCTCACTGCCTGGCACCTAAGGGTCTATGGATTAACTGATAACCACTCCACTAACATTATCTAAAGCTATTCTTACACTAAGTAATCAAAGATAAAACCACAAAACAAGGCTCAGGGGAATAAGCTGTTTGAATGCTTGACCTTTAACAGACCATCTGGAGGCAGTCATTCATCTTTAGGGAGTAGTCTGGAAATTCCTGAGATATACAGGTACCTGCCTGCAGGCCTGCCCCCACTTCTATGTGACCAGGCCTTTAGCCACATATGGAGTTCTATCCAGGTTTTTTTTTCCTTTCTAACTCACAAAACTTGCCTTCACAAAATGGAACCATTTAAAGGCTTATTTATAGGCTTTCCACCTATAGAGACCAGCCTGGGCCATGTAATGAGACTCCTTGTCTACAAAAAAAAAAATTAAAAATTAGCCAGACATGGTGGTGTGTGTCTGCAGGCTCAGCCACTCCAGAGGCAGAAGTGAGAGGATTCCTTAAGGAGTCTGAGGTTATATCACCAGCCACATTGACATGAATGACCATTTCCTGTAGGGCACTACTGGCCAGGCCCTAAAAGGCGGGACAAGCCTGCGTGCTGACATCTTACCCACTTTCAAGGCTACTGTCACAGATAAGTTGGGAACTGGACACTGTGGAGCCAGTCAAGGATCCAGGGCACTCAGCACCCAGTGAATTGTTGACAACTATAAATTTAGTCTAAGTAGAAATGCTTTCAAGATAGAACCACTTTAAGATAGTAAGATATTGTGTAACCTTGTCATCTAAGAGGGGGAATCTGTTTGACTTACACTATGATGAGTGATAATATTGCTGATGTTACTATTACTGTGAGAATGAAAAGTAACAAAAGGAAACAGGAGGGCAGAACAGCTCTTTGAGGACACATCCTCCCTGTTCTCTGGAAGTGCTGGCTTTTCTGCACATAAAGTGATCTCTCATCTACTTCTCTGCTGATTGGCTTGGGTGACAGTTGGACAGGCCTTTGTTCCAGTAAAAACTGCTGTGAGCTGTGATTGTGCCACTGTACTCCATCTGGGTGATAAAGTGAGACCCTATCTCTAAAACAAAATAAAATGAAAATAAATATTTAGTGGACACCCCAAACTCCTAAGCCCTCGTCTTCCCTGCAAACTTGCTCCCCTCACAGCCCTTCCCCTCAGTGGATGGTGATCTGTTCTTCCACTTACTCAGGGCCTTGAGTCACTGCAGACTCCTGTGTTTCTCTCACATTCCTTATGCAACCTGCCAGGAAATTCTGCGGGCTCTCCCTTCCAAGTAGGTTCAGAATCCAGCTTCTCCCCATTCCTGGCCCATCATGTCTCTTGCAGAATTCACTGCAACCACATCATGATTGGCCTCCTGGCTCTGCCCCACAGCCAGACTGTGTCTTCCAGAGTAAAAATGAGGTCCTGCCACTCCTCTGTGTAGACTCCCCAGGCTCATCATTCAACTCAGAGTGAACTCTTTTTAACCCAAAGTCCCTGCCACAGCCCGCAAGATCCCATGTGATTTGGACCCCTCTGCCTGATTAGCTCTGCTGCACTCCTCAGCTCATTCTGTGCCACACTAACATCCTTCTGGGACACAGCAGCAGGGGTTTGCCATCAGGAGTCTAGTGAGAAGGCTGCTCCTCAGAGGACCGTGTGACTGGCCCTCACCAACGCAAGTCTCCCCTCTCTTCTGTAGCACACCGTGGCTATAGAGGAGAATCCGCATTTTAAAAAAATCAGAAAGAAAATACACAGACTTTCTAATTGTCTCTACATTGAACTCAGCTCTGACTAAACAGTTGGTCCTTTCTGCCACCCAACTTGGTAAAAATCAGTAGACAAATCACTGGACTCAGAACCAGGACACTTATGGCCTTGGGCATCCCTGCAGCTCCCCAGACCTGAGCGTTCTCATCTGTAAAGCACGTGTAATAGTCCCCATGCCTCTGTGTTGTTGAGAAGATTAATGAAGATCATGAGTGGGACTCGCCCAGCACAGAGGCATCGCTCCATGCAGTCAGGGCAGCTCAGCATCTCAAGCAAGAGCGTGTGGGCTCTAAGACTGGGAAATCAGTTCAAATCCCACCTCCACCACTCACTGCCTGCAGCCTTGGGCATGTCCCCCAGGCCCTCTGAGCCTCTATTACCTTGTCTGTAAGATGGGGCTAATTAGAGTAGCTCGCATCAGAGGATGAGCACAGGGACCATGCCTGCGTGAGCACAGTGCCCGCACATGCAAAGCGTTTGTCGTCGCTCTTGCTGGGACTCAATAAATGTCCTTTCCTTCTTGTGATCAGCACCTGAGCCAGCCTGTTTCTTTCTTTTTCTCTTTTGAGCCAATCATGACATATAACTTGCCCCAATTAACCTAACTCCCCAGGAATATACTGATGGGATAAAAGAAAAGGGTTTCTTTCTAAAGCTACAGTCCTATGACTCCTGGCCTACAACTGTCAAAGTAAGTGTAAAACACAGGCTTTCTGCCAAGCCCTCTCAGAGACGAGCGATTTAGCATGCACCCCTTCCTCTCTCCCAGCACCGTCCCACCCCCACGCAATCCAATCCTGTTGAGCAGCACACGGTGTGGGCAGAGCTCGAGTAGCTTGCTAAAACAGGGCTCGTTTCAGGTGCCTTCGGCAGAGCACAGGGCAGCGTCTGGAGAGGCCGAGGACAGAGGCATGTGGAAGTGGTTCAGAAACGCCTGGAAGACGCCCTCAGACTGCTAGGGTGCTGGAGGCAAGGGGATGGCTGCTGTGCCCTGGGGCTGACTTCAAGTCCTGACTTATGAATCCCTGCATGTGTGCCAGCACGCAGAGCACCTAAGGACAGACGAGGTACCTGTCCACCCCAGGGGTTCTCAACCTTCCTAATGCCGTGACCCTTTAATACAGTTCCCCATGTTGTGGTGACCCCCCAAAATAAAATTATTTTCATTGCTACTTCATAACTGTAATTTTGCTACTATTGTCCTAAGACCATCGGAAATACGTGTTTTCTGATGGTCTTTGGCGACCTCCAAAGGGGTCGCAACCCACAGGTTGAGAACCGCTGATAGACTCAGGTCTTTCAGGGTGACCTCAGGTGCCAGGAGTGGCAGGCGGCTGCCAAACCTGGCAGCAGAATCATCATAGCTCCTTTGCCTCTTCTGCTTTTGATAGGAACCTTGCAGAACAGACCCTCCTGCTTCCCAAGGTCTTGGAGTCAGGTCACCCCAAGTCACATGAACACACCCTTTCCCCTGCGTCTGTCCCCCTGTGTGGCCATGAAGGCTGGACTACCATATGGCTAACTCTCCGTGGGAGTTAAATGGGACCCTTTGAAACTACCATGTTCCATCCACAAATCATCAGCTGTGCACTCGCAAACCTCTGACTGACAAGGAAATCACGTGTCTGAGTCTCTACCAAGAACAGACATTCAGAAACCACTCTTCGTGCTCTTGTGGTCACCTTTTCACTTTAGAGAGGTTTATATTGGTTGGGACTCAGATGCAACTGGGAGACCCCCACCTGAAACTGGCCTAAGTGAGAAAGGCCTGCTGATCCCCAGGCCTGAGAAGCTGGGGCGATTCAGCCTCAGGAGCCCCAGGATGCAAATGTCAGAACCCTGCAGGCGTTAGGGTCTCTATTAAGGCTCTGCTTTTTTTCATGCCCATGTATTCCCCAGGGGGCACCCTCACAGCTGCAAAGATGGGCTCCCAGCCATTCAGCTCCAAGCCTTCACCTTGCCAGGTTAGTCTCTCCAGGAGACAGAGGGAAAATCTCAGCATAGTGCGGCCCTGGCTTCGGTTGGCCCTGACGGGCCCTGCTCATTCCCTATCATTTCACACTCCATGTGCCTCACTCATTGACTTTAGCTGCTGAGTGAACAAGTGCAAAAGAGCACAAACCAGAGCCCGGGAGCACATAAGGAAGCAGCAAATTCCCCTGAGTGGAGAAGCAGCACTCAAAAAGAGAATCCACCCTTAAGGGATAAGTGGGATTTCAAATGCAAATATCCTCTTCACTAGTAAGGTAGAGTAACATTTTAGAGTGGGACAGTAAGGGGAGGAGGCTTGCCAAGGTGAATGAAGGGCCTGGGGACAGATACAGTACCAGTGGGACACAAGACCAGCTGGGTGGAACTGTGCAGCCCCTGCCCTGCCTGACGCCTCAGAACAGGAGCTCATGGGTCCAGAGGCAATAAAGCCCCCTGGCCCTAGGGACCTTAGTTTGGGCCTATGGATAGGGAGCCAGGTTCCCAACTCAGCACCCCATACCCCCCAGAAGCATGAGCATACCTCATAGGTGGAGGGGCATCTAAACTCACCACCTGCTGAGACCGGGGTCCCCTGCTGCTTCTCCAGCTTCTTCCCTGCCACCCAGGCTGCTTCTGAACCCCCAAAGCTCACCTGAGCTTGGCCACCCACCTGCACACAGAACAGGGAGGAAGTCCCCAAGCAGATTCTGGGTCCCCCAGGTTCTGTGTTACCCTCACTTGGTTGGGGGCCCAGAGGAGGATGAGAGGGAGCAGGGAAGCAAGCACAAAGAACCCACCCCTGCCGCCCTTGAAGGTCAATATTATCATCCCAATTTTCCAAAGGAGGAAACTTCAGCTCACTGAGGTTAATGACTGTGACCTCTGGGCAAGGCCTCTCAGCTTCTACTATCCTCTGTAGAATAAGTATAATTTACAAGTCTCCCAAGCTTTTTGTGAAATTTAGAAGTAGCATATTAAGTGTTGGCCTGGTGCCTTGTCTGCATCATTTGTTTAAAATAATCGGTGACCATCTACTGTGCCCCAAGCACAATGCTTGGCCCAAGTTACAGACACAGTGAGGTAGAGGCAGTTTTTGCCTGTGGAGGGTTATAGGGGTGTGTGTGCATGCACGTTTGTGTACATGTGCGTGTGTGTGCACGTTTGTGTGTGCGTGTGTGCATGTTTGTGTGCATGTGCATGTATGTGCGTTTATGTGTGCACATTTGTGTGCATGTGCGTGTGTGCACGTTTGTGTGCGTGTGTGCACGTTTGTGTGCATGTGTGTGCATGTTTGTGTGCGTGTGTGTGCACGTTTGTGTGCGTGTGTGCGTGCATGTTTGTGTGCATGTGCGTGTGTGTGCAGGTTTGTGTGCGTGTGTGTGCATGTGCATGTATGTGCATTTATGTGTGCATGTTTGTGTACATGCGTGTGTGTGCACGTTTGTGTACATGTGCGTGTGTGCGTGCACGTTTGTGTGCATGTGCGTGTGTGTGCATGTGCATGTGTGTATGTGTGCGTGCATACGCATTTGTGTGAATGTGCATGTGTGTGTTGGGCTGGGCAGTGGAGACACTAAGTAACCACACACGTCTCAGTGGGTGAGTGGGCGTCAGGGAGGCATTCAGGAGAACAGCACATTGTGGGAATCGTGATCTCGGATCAGGAGCTGCCGGAGGCTGTGCCATCTCAGCGTGAGGCTTACAACGCACGGAAATTCAGGGTGACTGTTCCAAAAACCGTGCCTAAGAGGGAGGTGAGAAAGGAGAATGCATAGCAGGAGCGTGGGCTGAGGGGAGGCCTGGTCAGGTGGGACCGTTACAGCAGGGTCGTACATCCTCTAAAGCCCTGGGAGCTAATGTGGTGGGAGAGGCCAGAGGAAAGTGGGGCACTGCATGACAACCTTCCAGCTGCCCCTTCCGTGCTCCACAGCCACCCTGTTAAAACATCAGACAGACCGCCGGGCCTCTGCTCTGGGCACCCCCGTGGCTCCCCATTCACCTCTGTGCAAAACCCGAAGTCTACTCCAGGCCCTGCGGGACTCATTTTGGATGACCCCACCATCCGCCTGTGGTGGGCTGACTCCAGCCTCCTGGCCTCACTGCTCCTCTGGCAGTGCCTCTGCGGGACGCGAGCTCTTTCTGCCTGCACCCCTCCTTCCCAGGGAGACCGCCCACGACCCCCCAATTAATACTAAAATCGCCCTGCAGTGCCCCTAATAGCCACCCCTGTCACAACTTGCTTTGCTTTTCAAATACCACTTGTCTTCTCACATAGTGTCCATGTTCTGAGGCCAAAGCCTGCCAGGAGCCCACGCATAGCTGGACAGGTCTAGTTGATCATGGTTACCATGAGGGAGGTGACAGAGCAGGGCCCCGGGCCTTCTCCCTGGATGCAGTCACACCTGTACCGGTGCTACTGGCCGGCTTTCACGGACACTGTGTCATCACTTCTTTGTTCATTTCTTCTGTCGCCTCCGCTCTAGCTCCTGGAGGTAGGGTGTTTAGACTGCTCTGTCAGCTGAAACACGCAAGTCCCCAGCCAATGTCCAAGGTGCCTTAGATGCCCAACTTGCAGTTACTGGAGGAACTGCTTCATTAATCCACTTGCTGAGCAGACTGGGTGGAGAAGGGGAGTTACAGGTGACCAACAGCCACCGCCTTTCATAAGGGGTGGGTGCTGTGTCCTGTGCTGACATGGGGAAGCTAGGAAGCAGCAGGATGCAGGGTGGGGGTAGCTGGAGAGGTGTTGATAAGCTTGAGCTATTTCCATCACTGTCATTACAGGCTCTCTGTCTGCGTCTGCGTCACCCTGCACTGGGGATCACAACCCACCCCACCTGCCTCGCCCAGCCTGCCCTGAGCGTACTACAGTCATCAGCAGCAGAGCTAGTGATACCAGAGTAGCAGGCCGGGCTCTGTTCTCAGCCCTCAGCGGCAGCTCTAGCGATACCAGAGTAACAGGCTGGTTTCTTTCTCAGGCCTCAGTGGCAGCGCTAGTGATACCAGAGTAACAGACCAGGCTATGTTCTCAGCAGCAGTGCTAATAACACCCGAGTAACACGCTGGGCCTTGTTCTCACACTGCACAGGTTATCTTACCCAATCAGCATCCCTATGATTTGAAGATGAGGAAGCTGAGGCTAGGTGGCTAGGTGACTTTTCAGTAGTTGTTCTGGGACTTGAACACAGATGTTCCAGCTCCAGGCACAAGCTCTCAGGGGCCCAGCAGGTCTGGATTCAGAGGTGGAGAAGGGAGACAGTGCTTTGGGTGCAGCACCCTGGGGAAAACTTGATTTGAGGGTGGGACAAAGGAGGAGACTTTTCTTTCTGTCTGTCAGGATGGGACTGTTTGCTGTAAGCAGCGGGGAACTCACAAAGCTGCCAGAGCCTGTCCAGCTGCTGGTCCCAACCAGGCCTGGCAGGCCCCACTGAAATACAGAACAGGAGGTGGCCAGAGCCCCCAATGTGAGGCATTACGTGGGGAATTCATAAAAATTAAAACAGAGCCAAACCTGGGCCCTTCTCCACTGAAGGAGAACCGTGGGGTCTGAAAAACAGGCTGCTAACCCCAAGGGGCCTTGAGCTGCCGTGGATACCCAGCCCAGAGCGTTTCTGCCCCCAGTTCCCAGACTGCCCTTCTGCCCCATTCTCCTCACTCTCCCAAACAGGCCTAAATGCAAAGGTGTCTGAGAACTCAGGGCTCGGGAGAGCTTTTTCCTTTACATGCCATTTTTCACATGACTGATTTCTTTCCAACTCCCTTGTGCATCATATGAGCTTGTGTGTGTGAGTACAGTTTGTTCTTGGAAAGTATGTCCCTATGCTCCAAGTGAAGACTGAACTCCATAGAGACTTAAACAGGGGGAATTAATAAGCAAATTAACAAGTTCTGTGTCTGGGTATTATCAGGGATGGTCATTGGTGACCATGAGAGCTGTGTTAAAATTACAGGTGTCAGTACAGAAAAATGAACCCAAACTTCATCCCCATGTTCCTCCAATGCAAGGGCAGTGATTGATCTCCAGGCCCTCACAAAAAAAAAAAAAAAAAACAAAACGAAACCTGTGCCTGTCACTATCGTTCCCAGGAGACATTTATCATATCTGAGTGCTGCTTTAAACTTTTCAAAAACTCCTTATCTCAGCAGAGCCCCCAAACCACGTGAAATCAGCAGTAAGTAAAGACTGTCCACCCCAGGCCAAAATTAGTAATGTAAATGGTACTCATTTAAAAGTGTTACACTGGAAACTTACTTGAAATGTACAATCCAAGGTAAACTGAAGGAGGGACAGAGGGATGACAGATGGTGAAATGATGTGACCAAGCGAGTAGAAGGGAGTGTCCACAGTAGCAATGCCCGGGCGGGACAGATTCCAACAGGCCCTTCACTCCCTCGGTTTCTGTGTTTCTATATTGATTCTCTAAGTATTTATCAGACACGTACTACAAAATGAAGATGCATCACCAGTAGTCAGCTAAGATCAATCTAAGGTTAAGCTTTGCAGCTACTTGGAATGGAGCCTAAGTGTATCAGTCAGGGCCAGCGCGCACTGTCACAGTACACGTCCCCAGAACCTCAGGGCTTACACCATGAAGGCTTGTGTCCTGCTTACACCGTATGCCCAACACAGGCGTGCTGGGGGGCTGTGCCAGCGTCACTGTTGACATCATCATCCTTGCTGTTCTCTCTCGGCTGGTTAACAGTGAGCCCCTGAACATCGCTTGAGGGAAAGAAGAGAGCCCAGCAAAGCGCACGGCGGGTCTTAGGCGTCTTCACATTTCACTAGGTTAAAGCGAGTCAGGCCACAGAGGGCAGTTCTACAGTCCTCTGGGCACAGTGGTGTGCATGCCCCTCTTTTTGATCATTAGCCACCCAAGATCTGCCACCATGGGTTTTTTCCTGAATCATGCAAATTACAATGCTCAAAAATTTCCACTTCCCTTTCTGACACTACGTGAGCATCTGCCCCTGGTAAGAATGACTGAATTTCTAGCACCTTTACCCACTGAGGAAAGTAGGTCTTTTCTACCCTTATTTTGCCAGCTCTAGGATGGTGTTCAAGGTGGGTCTCAGAATCGGTGGAACAAATGCTTTTGTTGTTTTCTCTGTCCAGTGGAGATTTGAGGTTCTGCAGTATGACAGTCTATCCTTCTGGAAGCTCCCACCTGACACTTCGCTATTGTGTCTGTGCAACAGGGAGCAGGGAAAGAGGGGTCATTTAAGGACCCTGAGTCTCCTGTGGAATTTCCTCGGGACCAAGGTGATAATAAAGACTCAACGAAGTGGGACAGGCTGGAAGGAGACAGCTATTAGCAGTCCGAATGGAAGGGGGACAGGAGAGAGACCCCGGAGCTTGTTTTCAAGGCAAAGATCTCATCTCCTGCTTCCTTACCTGCTGCACTCTTGGCCCCCACAGAAATCTGTGAGTCTACCTTCTGCAGTGATGTAGGAGGCCAAGTCCCCTCCCCAGAAGCCATTGAACTAGATCAGTGGTTCTCAAGCTTCCTAGTGCTCCCTAAGGCTGTGACCCTTTAATACAGCCCCTCATGTTGTGGCGATCCCTCAACCATAACATTATTTTCATTACTACTTCATAACTGTAATTTTGCTACAGTTATGAATTGTAACGTAAATATCTGATATTCAGGATGTATTTTCATTGTTGCAAAGGGGTCGCGACCCACAGGTTGAGAACTGCTAAACTTGAGGATTCATGCTGTACAGCCTAGTACATTCTGCCATAGGCTTCAGTGAAAGGCAGCTTAGCGGCACAGTACAAAGCCCTTCACAGCAACAGCCAAACCAGCACATAAATGAATCAATACTCGAGCACTCGCCACATCCACACATATTTACTACAGAAGCACTCTGGCCCAGGCCCAACGCCTAGACTCCTAACCGTGCTAGTCAATATCACTCCTCAATTAAAAGCTAAAGGAATGTTATCACTCCCCCTGACACCCCAGACTTCTGGCTCATAAAATGGATTTCAAGTCAGCGTAATTGGCTTGCTTTGCCCAGCAGCTGTGTTCCTGAAAAGTTTCTTGTAAATCAAATTCTCTTTTAAAATGCACGAAACTTTCTGTTTCAAAGGAACCCCGTGATTAGTCCTTTTGTAAAGCAGAGAATCTTTCTGTATTGTAGAAGCACCACTGCCACCTGCCCCCATCGCCATCTTCCTCCCTCCCCATCCCGTTCCTCCGGCCCCCCACCCACTCCATTCTACAAGGTCAGCTTCAGGCATAAACAACATTTTTTAAAGAGGACTCACATGTTTATGATTTAAGCAAATCAAAGACCTATCTTTTTTAACGTGTATCTTACAAACATCCTGGCTGAGAAGGCTGCAGAATATACATCACTTGTTTGCAGACACCACAATGCACAATCACCAGAAACGCTGATGAGCTTGGCTATGAAAGGAGCAAGCTGATGTTCTCTGGGAGAATGGCTCATCATCTTTCACTCAGAATGAACCGAAGACCGCATCTCGGAAGGCAGGTGGAGACACGATTAAGGGATCTTTCTTCTCCCTCCCCAGCACCCCCCTTTCCTTCCTGCTAGTGAAGACTGAAAAGTAAAATGAACCATGGAAAATATTCTCCAGATTTCACTGGGAACATCAGCCTATAATTTTGCCTGAAAGTGAGACCAAAGACTGGCCCTGCATTTCTCCTCCAGTCATTTGAGACTTTTGCCACACCTGCGTGCCACCTGGAGCATTATTCACTCAATTATAGTTAAATTGACTCATTTCTTTTTACTTAGCCTCAGGAGACGCAATGAGATCTATGAAATCACAGGTTTTAGATATAGTTCTATTTTTTCTAAACACATTAAAGTAAGTTTATAACTATCCAAAAAGTGGGTTCACTTTAAGTGGGATGCCACCTAAAGTCATCCTGTGGGCCACTATTGAGAGATACAGGGCACTATGCCAAGACTGGACAAGATGACCTCACCAAATCCGATTGAGCCACAAGAGTCCCAGCTCCTTGACCTCTGCTTGCCTACTGGGCCTGTGCTCACTCAACGAACACCTGGGGCACCTGCTTTGCACAGGCGTTGGGCTAGGTGTGGGGAGCGAGGACGAGACTCTACGCCTTTGGGAGCTTAAAGTTTAGTGGAGAGGGCAGGTGAAAGAAAGAGCTGTAACGGAGTGTGTTGTGTAGGAACACAGAAGAGAAATGAGCTTTCCCTGGGGAAAGGAGCCTCAAAGACGGCACTTCAGCTGTGCTTGGAAGGAAGAGGAAAGGCCAGAAAAGGCCTTCATGTGCGAAGGCCGGGGGGCGTGCGACAGTGGCATGCAGATGGAGGGGTGAGTGCTCAGGGTGGCAGTAGGGGGCAACTTTTTTTTTTTTTTTGCAGTTTTTGGCCGGGGCGGGACTTAAACCCACCACCTCTGGTATCTGGGGCCGGCGCCCTACTCCTTTGAGCCACAGGAGCTGCCCAGAAGAGGGGCAACTTTTAAAATCAAATTATAGAGGTCTTTCATGTAGACTTGGTGATAATGCCCTCAAGGTTCACTCATATTACTGCATGTAACAGGATTTCTTTCCTTTTTAAGGCTGAATAATATTCCAATACATGTTTTTATAGATGGAATTTTATCTTCTCCCCCCAAAATTCATATGAGCTTTTACCCCCAGTGTGACTATATTTGGAGATGGAGCCTTCAAAAAGGTAATTAAAGGTTAAATGAGGTCATGAGGGCAGAGCCCTAATCCCATGGGACTTGTGTCTTTATAGGAAGAGGAGCTTTGTGAGGCAGCAGAGGCAAGCCAGCCCTCGGCAGGTCCCCAGGAGGGACCTCAGGAGCAGACACCTTCATCTGGGACTTCCAGCCTCCGTAACTGTCAGAAGATAAATATCTGTGGCTAAAGCCACCCAACACTAACAAATTAATAAGTATGTTTATATGACGTTTTGTTTATCCATTTATAAACAAATTGGTTGGGTTGATTGCATCTCTAGGCTGTTGTGAACACTGCAAAGATATCTTCAAGGTCCTGATTTCAATTCTTTTGGATATACTGTATATCCAGAGGTGGAATTGCTAGATCATATGGTAATTCTATTTTTAATTTTTTTGAGAACATTTCATACTGTTTTCTACAGTAGCTACACCATTATACATCCCCCAAACAGTCCACAAGGGTTCCTGTTTCTCCACGTCCTCACCAGCACTTGTTATTTCCTGGGTTTTGAGAACAGCCGTTCTAACAGGTGTGATGTGTTGTCTCACTGGAGATTTTATTTGCATTTCCCTAATGATCAGAGGTATTGAGCATCTTTTCATATGCTCATTGGCCACCTATAAGTCTTTAAAGGGTCAGCATCTCTTTAGGTCCTTTGCCCATTTTTTTGGATTGTATTGTTTGCTTTTTCATTGTTGACTGTTAAGAGTTCCTATATTCTAGATAGTAATCTGCTATCAGATATATGATTTGCAAATATATTCTTCCATTACATTGGTTGTCTTTTTTACTCTGTTTATATTGTTAAAAGACAATATATTTAATTTTTATGAAGTCCAATTTGTTTATTTTTTCTTTTATTACCTGTACCCTTGGTGTTACATTCAAGAAATCATTGACAAATCCAATGTCTGAAGATTTGCCCAATATTTTCTTCTAGGAGTTTGATAGTTTTAGATGTCAAGTTTAGGCCTCTCTTCCCTTCTGTGTTAATTTGTGTATATGGTGATGTGTAAGGATCCAACTTCATTTTTTCCCATGAGGACATCCCATTTTCTCAGCACCATTTGTTGAAAAGAATGTCCTTCCCCACCGAATAGTGTTAGCATCCTTCTCAGAAGTCACTTGGCCATATATATGAGGGTTTATTTGGGGATCTCTATTTTATTCCATTGGTTTATGTGTCTGTCTTTATGCCAGTACCACTATTTTAATTACCATAGTTTTATAGTAAGTTATGAAATCAGGAAGTATAAGCCCTCCAGCTGTGTTCGTTTTCACAATCGTTTTGGTCATTTGGAGTACTTGAGATCCCATGTAACTTTTAGAATGTGTCTTTCTATTTCTGCAAAAAAAAAATTCATTGAGATTTTCTTGGGGATTGCATTGCCCCAAAAGATCATTTGGGGGGTAGTACTGACATCTTAATAATATTAAGCCTTCCAACGCATGAGCCTGTGATCTATTTCCATTTATTTTTGTCTCTTTTGATTTCTCTCAGCAATGCTCTGTAGCTTCCAGTGTGCACATCTTTCACCTCCTTAGGTAAATTAATCTCTAATAGTTTATCCTTTATTATTCCATTGTAAATAGAATTATTCTTGTAATTTTCTTTTCATATTGTTCGTTGTTCTACAGAAATGCAATTGATTTTTGTGTGTTGATTTTAAATCCTGCTACTTGGTTGAATTTATTAATTAGTTCTAATGGGACTTTTTGTGGAATGTTTAGGTCTTTGTTTAGACACAGGATCAGGTCACATGTGAACAGAGATAGTTCTACTTCTTCCTTTCCATTTTGGATGCCTTTTTTGTCTTCTTGCCCACCACCCTGGCTGGAACTCTGTGTTGAGCAGAAGTAGCAAGTGGGCACCTTTGACTTGCTCCTGATCTTAGAGGAGAAGCTTCCCCTCTCTCTCTGCGGAGTGCAGGTTAAATGCCACAGTGTTCACCTCCAACCTGGGATCTAGGCCACCACTGTATTAGTACCCCACCTGAGTGGAAGAAGAGCCCCATCCCTCAGGCAGCCCCCAGACAAGCCAGAATGACGGATGCAAGTTCCACCCTCTTCTCTCTGTCCCAAAGCAGGAGCCAGGAATTGGGAGGTTTCCTCCCAGTGGGGCTGCATTGCACTGAGTAAGGACAAAGGGTAGGGCAAGAAATATGCCATACGTTTTTCTACACTTTTCAGTGATATTTTTCTTGCCTATGTGTTTGCCTGGGTTCTGCAGCTTCCCAGTTGGTTTCCAGAATGCTCACTAGGTATTTTTAGTGCTATTATTTCAGAGTCTCTGCAGGAGATGAGGGCCTGGACCTTCCTAGTCTGCTATTCTGCTGATGTCACCTCCACCAACTGATTTTTGACAGTAATAGACAGGTGAGTCATTGGACAAAGCATAGTTTTTTTCATGAAAAGATCTAGGACAGTGATTTTCAACCACTGTGCCATAAAAGGATCTTAGGTGTGCCATGAAAATCTTTAAAGATCATTAATTAAATTATTTTCGGGAGAAGTTCAAAGGACAGTAAGTATATTCTTTTTTTTTTTTTTTTAACTCTTTTTTTGATCAATGCAATTTAAGTTTGCCATGGAAGGTTAACTCTAGGTTCAAGTATGGTGTAAGATAAAAAAGGTTGAAAAATGCTGGTCTAGAATGACTAGATACACATCTGAAAAAAAAAAAATTATAAAACGTTACTCACACTTCACACCTCATACACAGATTTGCAAATTGGAATATAGGCCAACCTGTAAAACCTAAAACTATGAAACCTCTGTGCTTTTGGATTGGGCAAAGATTTTTTTATGTGATACCAAAAGCATGATTCATAAAAAGATTTGATAAATTGGGCTTCATCAAATTTAAAACTTCTGTTTTTCAAAGGATTCAGTTAAAAGGAAAAGATATTTAAGATGGTAAATTTTATGTTTTGTGTATTTTACCACAGTAAAAATAATTGGACAATGAAGGAAACATTAAACCATGGACTGGGAGAGTGTGACTTAGATTGTATAATGTATTAATTTTAATCTCTTGAGCTTGATGTTTATGGTGTGGTTATTAATTATTTGATGCTAACGGGGCATCATATTGGCGACTTATTTTCAAATGGTTCAAGGGGGAAAAGTTTTTATGTTGTCTTTACAACTTTCTATAAGTTTGAGAAATGAAGGCCACCTTAATGATTATAACAGTTGCTCACATGAGCCCAAAGAAAATACAAATGTGGGGTTATCGGAGTCCTTATCGGGATAAGGACAAAATGAAGAGCATGAAATTTGCAAGACTTGGTGACTGTTTGAGGACACAGTGTGGTGAGCAGATTCTAAGATGACTCTCGTTCTTGAGCCTGGGAGATTGAGAAGATACTGGCACACTACTAGAAAAGAAAGGGAGATAGAAACGCAAGAACCAGCCTTAATGAAGGAAACTCAGGCTGAGGAGCAACAGGAGGAGTTTGCTTTTTAGATGTGTTGGATACATTGAGTTGAAAGAGCTTTCATGGCCTGTCCAGATCCCAGGTCCCTGTACAGATTTGGACACGCAGGAAGAGGTATCCAACACAGGGTGAACATTTGTGTGTGTGCACCTGTGTGTCTTTTGTGGGGACAGCCAAGCAGGGTTTGGCTTGCTCTGCATCCACCCCAGTAACTAAATGTGCTACATTTCTACCATCAATCACTCTTTTTACCAGAATTCTGATTTTCCACACCTGTGGGGAATGTGCCTAAACATATAATTGATTATTCTTGGAAGACTGCCAAAAGCAAAAGCCAGAAACTTTGCAAGCTGTCTCCAGAGCCTAATGTATTTTGAGCTCACACAAATCCCCCATTCCCAAATGGTCTGTCGATGGCCTGGATCATTAAAGAGAGTGAATGCATTTAGGCTGCACATATGTGTCCTCTGATTACCTTATTATCTAAGGCCTCCTATCAAGGTAACTTACAGACCCAGTACCTTATCTTGGCATTCGAGGCGCTCTCCTAACACACTTCCAGAGCTCCATTTCCTGTGTTCCACCTGAGCCCCTCACTGCAGCCAGCTTGATTTTATTCTGCTGTCAGGTCCTCATGCTCATTCCCCCCTTGGCGGCTTCACCCATGTTCTGCCGCTTGGGATTCAGCCACCCGTGTGCAGAGAGCACCCAGCCAGGCACTGCAGAGGCAGAGTTAGGACACATGTTCCACGCTCGAGGGACCTGCAGTCACAACAGAAATGCAAGTCACCCATGTGAAGGAGAAGGACCTTGACAGGAATGGGCACCTGCACCTTGGGCTGCACAGAAGCTTCTATTGTTACAGCGTGAAGGCATCAGGCCAACCTGCTCCCAAATCTTTCATTTACAACTGGCTGCTCCCACTGCCTGGAAAGTGTGCACCATGATTTCCCATCCTCTCTTTACCTCACTCAGTAGGCCTCCATTCAAAATAACATTTCTCTCCGGGTGGCCTTTCCTGACCGGCCCTGACCACCATCTACAATGCGTCTACACTCACACTTCCTTTATTTCTCTTCAGGGAAAACTGCCAGGGAGGGGGAGGACACTCTAAAGAACTGGAAGCAAAAATCAAAGAGTCTCAGAACCTCAGAGCTGGAACGGACTTCGGCCTGCCCAGCCCCTGGGGTAGCAAACGAGGAAACTGACGTTCAGACAGGGAAAGTTACTCCACAAACACCACATAGTTCAGATGCCCTGGGTTGCAAGAAATTGAAACCTCAATCAAAACTGGCTTATACAGGAAGGAATTGATTAGTTCATAATTAAACAGCCCAGAGCTATACCTATGTTTAGATCAGACTTGACCAAGGACCCCAGTGATGACATTGAGATGGGGATTATATCAGCCTCCCTCCTCACTCCATTCCCCCTTCCTCTCCCTCCCCACCTCTCTCTCTCTCTCTCTCAGCCCCCTCTCCTCTCTTTCCCCACACCCCCTTCCTCTCCCTCTCAGCCCCCCTCCTCTTCCCGCCCCTCTTTCTCTCACTCCCTGTCTCTTCTCTGAGTCTCTGAGTGTAGCCATTGGAATGGGATCTACAGACCAGACTAAGCAAAACAGGACTTTGCCTCAGAGCTGGGGGAAAGATCAGTTCACCAAAATCTCATAGCTAGAAAATGCCGAACGCCACTGCAAAGGAGAAAGGAGAATAGGTGCTGAGGATACAATCCACAGGAGTTCACCACGGGAAGCTACTGCAAAGTCAGGTCCCTGGGCTCTGGTTCAGGGGTTTCGCTACATTCTCGAAAAGCCACCTAAGGTTCTGTTGTACCAAGATGTAGCCGATAGAGCTTTGTATTCAAACAATTCTGTATTGACTCTGGAATGAAAATCCTAAATCCACTCTTCCTCCAGCGGGGAGAGAGGACTAAGTCCGGAAACTGTCCAGATAGAGAAGGGCACAAGAAGAGGAGAGGGGGCACGGGGCAAGTGTAAATCCAGATCAGGAAGGAGAAGCAGAGGACCTGCAGTGTAACCTGCAGCTGCTGCAGTGGAAAAGAATCAGCATCATCGATTTAATCTACACGGAGTGAGACAGGTCTGCTGGAAAACTGCCCATGAACAGATCCACAAGACCCCTAATTGGCATATTAAGTGAAAATAAAGTGATGACTCAAGGTGGAGCTCTTCTCACCCACAGCACTCAGCAATGCCGAGACGCTATAGCCCAGCAGAGGGTGGCAGGTGTACTGATTCCAAGGGATCTGGGGCTCAGAAGTGGGAAGGGTGGCAGGTGTTACTGATTGCAAGGGATCTGGAGCTCAGAAGTGGGAAGGGTGGCAAGTGTTACTGATTCCAAGAGATCTGGGCTCAGAAGTGGGAAGGGTGGCAGGTGTTACTGATTCCAAGGGTTCTGGGGCTCAGAAGTTGGAAGGGTGGCAGGTGTACTGATTCCAAGGGAGCCAGGGCTCAGAAGTGGGAAGGGTGGCAGGTGTTACTGATTCCAAGGGATCTGGGGCTCAGAAGTGGGAAGGGTGGCAGGTGTTACCGATTCCAAGGGATCTGGGGCTCAAAAGTGGGAAGGGTAGCAGGTGTTACTGATTCCAAGGGTTCTGGGGCTCAGAAGTTGGAAGGATGTCAGGTGTACTGCTTCCAAGGGAGCCAGGGCTCAGAACTGGTTTCTTCAGGAATGTTTATCTGTGTATTGGATTAAAAATGGGGCTCACACAGAATACACTCCATTCCTAATAATGTGCCGCTTTATATGTGCTTGTTTCTCTTTGTAAGCACACAAACAATTCTCATCTGCTGATCCTTGTCCGATCACGATGACTCCTCTTGGCTCATAACACTGTTACCAAATTAAAAGGAATGACTCATGAGTATTTGAGCAGTTTCTTCTCCATCCTTCTTAAATGTGCTCCTGGAGAGAAGGATGGAGAATTACAGGACATTTCTGTCCTGTGGGGGCCCTTGATGACATGGCCTCCATAAGACAGAAAATTCAAATTCCTCGGCAAAGCTCTCGTGAGCATGGCCCTGGTCCACCTCATAAACTCAGCTTCTCCTTGGTCCTGTCCAGTCCCTGTCTCGACAGACCTGGACCAGAGAGTTTTCCAAACAGTGTTCTTGCTTGTTGGGCGTGCTGCTTCACCCAGGTTGTATCCTTGGCCTTCCTACATGTCTATGGGAGAGATTCAGGGGGTGGCCTCCAGTTTAGGACTTCTATATTCAAATGTCACCTTCTTGGTACAGTTGTCTGATTCTCAGCAAGCAAAAGTGACTGCTCTCTCCTGCAGACACCACGTCATCATGTTCTCTGTGCCTTAGACTGCTTGCTGCATGTCCTGCCTGTGTCCCGGTGATTCCTGCATCATCTTCTGTGTCATGTGCCTCTGGATTTCCAAGGCAGAAATCACAAGTGATTGGTGTCTGCAGTCCCATGATGCCTATCTTGGGTGGATTTGTAGGACAAAACTGGCAGAGCAGGAACTGTGTGCATTTTCTTAACTGTGGCAGCTTGAACAAGTGTAGTCAGATATCTCATGAAGGATTGCAGGAACAGAAAATGGGAAGAGCCCCTGGACTTGTCTCTGCCAAGACTCCTTTACTGCCTCGGCCCTGAGCCGTGCACAGTGGAGGCTATTTGTCACTCTCAGCCCAGAGGAACCTTCAGTTACTGAATTACTGTGACCCTGGGCAGTTACTAATCTGTGAGAAAATTTCAGACCAGCGTTCTTGGTGGTACGGATGATCTGTAGTAGCATTTGTCAGGTGACATCAGCTAGTAAGATGCCCTGGGGTGAGACATTCCCAGGAAAGTTGTCTAGATCACAGAAATAGACTCTGAGGCCACCAGTTACAGAATTAGAGTCTGATACTAAGAACCATTTTTCCCCCTGTGCTGTCTCTACCATCTTGCCCTTGAGGTCTTGGGACTTCAGGCTGCCCAAACTGCCCTATCCCTGCGCAAGGTGATATAGGATCTTCCAGACGTCAGTGGCACACAGGAGGATCCAAAGACAAAAGACTCTTAAGACAAAACTTAACAACTCATGTGTGTTCTTAAAAACAAAGTGAAAAGCAGGTCGTGTTAACCACTAAGAACATGAATTCTAGGTTTAAGATCCGAGGCTTGAAACTGGCTCCCTTAGTCTAGGGAATCTCAAGCAAGTCATCTGACCTGTCTGAGCCTCACTGAATTTCATCCATAAAGTAATGAAAGCAGTAATTTCTGGCACATAAAGTTTCTATGAAAATTAAGTGAGATCGGGCAGCACCTGTGGCTCAGTGAGTAGGGCATCAGCCTCATATGCCAAGGGTGGCGGGTTTGAACCCGGCCCCAGCCAAACTGCAACAAAAAATAGCCAGGTATTGTAGCAGGTGCCTGTAGTGCCAGCTACTCGGTAGGCTGAAGCAAGAGAATCGCCTAAGCCCAAGAGCTGGAGGTTGCTGTGAGCTGTGACACCATAGCACTCTACCGAGGGTGACACAGTGAGAATCTTGTCTCTAAAAAAAAAAAAAAAAAAAAGGAAAGAAAGGAAGAAAAAAAATTAAGTGAGATCATACAGGGAAAACTCCTGGCATCGCATACTCTTCAGAAATGTTAGCTGCCATCTTACTGACTTCAGCATCATTGTTAACATAATTTCAAGTAATCAAATTCCCAGATAAGGGGTTAGGAGGAGCCACCGGGTAGACAGGTGCCCACCATCTTTCCTGGATATCGAGACCTTTTTATACCTGCAGGAATGTCTGCTCTCACACATCTTCAGAAGGATGTACCTCATTTTGTTAGTCCTCACCCAGATCTTTGTTTTTAGAGTCCAAGAACCTGAGACAGAAAATATGGTGAGCATTTCAGTTCATTGTTCTAGAACTTTCTCTAAACATGAGACAGGCTGCTCTAGAGACGGTGAATGACCCATAACATGAGATATTCAAGTCAAAGCTGGATGAACATTTATTAGAAATATTGTAAAATAATCCAGGCAGCATATCCAGCAATAGAACTAGAAGAACTGTGAGGACTCGACTAACCCAGGCTTCAGCACTGCTGTTCCTCTTCTTGTTTCATTTTAAGCACTCCCTTACTGAAAAATAATTTGCTAACATTGAAAAGTCATCCAAACAGCCACTGGAGCTGGAGATCTGCCTGTGGGACAAGAGCATTTGGAAAGGAAAGATCCCAAACTGTTGTCTTTAGACAGTGGGAAAGAATTGCTGTTATACTTGCTACCAAAACCCCTATAAAACTCATACTTGAGAAGTAAAAAAAATTCTACTTGGAAAACTCTCATTTTAAAAGGGTATCCACAAATTGCTTAGCTATTTGTACCATGAGTTGAATAAAGTTCAAGAACAAAATGTATCAAGAAATGCCTGCCTCCTAGCTTCTAATGTGTCACACCTTCTGGCTTTGGAATATGTCTTTTATCTTCTGGGGAGAATAGAACCTCTAATCCTAATTGAACAGTGCTTACTAAATGCCATGGAATTATAAAGAATTTGTCTGGGAATCTCTTAAGTGATAGGAGTGTCTTTGTTATGCTAATAAGGTGACTCGGGGTGGTCTCTTAGATCATGAGAAAGATCGGCCAGGTGATACAAAGCTTTGGAACTTTGAGCCAGACTAACTTCCAGTGGGTGAAGGAGGGCTGGAGATTAAATTCAATCCCGTGGTCAGTGATTTTGTGGTTTTTTGTTTTTTTTTAAGAAAGGAAAAATCTGCATTAAAATTTTTTGATGTCTTTAAACAGGCACACAAAACAAGGTTATACAGTATATTGATCAGTTGATAAAAAATTTTTTTTTTATTGTTTGGGATTCATTGAGGGTACAAAGAATTAGGTTACACTGATTGCATTTGTTAGATAAAGTCCCTCTTACAATTGTGTCCCACCCCAAGAGGTGCGCCATACACTGTGACCCCTATCTCCCTGCCCTCTCCCGGTTCCCTCATTCCCCTACTCCCCCCCATGTATTAGCTCATCTACTGCCTTAATGTTAGGATTGAGTTCATTGGATTCTTGCTTCTCCATTCTTGTGATGCTTTACTAAGAAGAATGTGTTCCACCTCTGTCCAGGTTAATACAAAGGCTGTAAAGTCTCCATTTTTTTAAATGGCTGAATAGTATTCCATGGTGTACATATATCACAGCTTGTTAATCCATTCCTGGGTTGGGGGGCATTTAGGCTTGTTTCCACATTTTGGTGATTATAAATCAAGCTGCAATAAACAGTCTAGTGCAAGTGTCCTTATGATAAAAGGATTTTTTTTTCTTCTGGGTAGATGCCCAGTAATGGGATTGCAGGATCAAATGGGAGGTCTAGCCTGAGTTCTTTGAGGGTTCTCCATACTTCCTTCCAAAAAGGTTGTATTAGTTTGCAGTCCCGCCAGCAGTGTAAAAGTGTTCCCTTCTCGCCACATCCACACCAGCATCTGCAGCTTTGAGACTTTGCAATATGGGCCATTCTCACTGGGGTTAGGTGATATCTCAGGGTAGTTTTCATTTGCATTTCTCTGGTGATTAGGGATGATGAGCATTTTTTCATATGCTTGTTAGCCATTCGTATGTCTTTAGAGAAGGTTCTATTCTTTTTTATATCCTGAGAGATGGCTGTATTTTTTAATCACTTCCAGGAGTCTTGTGGCTGAGTCTTCCTAGGGTTAGGAAGCCTTTGGTCATAACATTTTCATCAACTGGTCAATACACAGACTTATTCTCTGTGCCTTTGTTTAAAGACTCCTTAACATATATTGTTGTTTTATTGTCATTGAATTCTTAGCCTATAGCACTTTAACTTGTCCCTGAAAGCAGCTGATATCGCACATATTTTCTCTGTCAGGCATGTCACAGCCTTTTTGTGCTTGGGGATATTAGACAACCCTTCAGGACTGTACTTGCAGGTCATTTTAAACATTGGATTTATCCAAAAAAGTGAAAAATGTGGACATTGGTTACATTTTGAAAGCTGGAACAGTAAAGTGCACATTACCTTATTCAGCCTTAGCCAGAATGTCCACATTGTATGACTCAAACCTTTGTGCGCATGTCTGACGATGACTGCAGAGTCCCCAAGGACTGGTTTTGTGGTTAAATTTTAGTGTGTAGGTAAATTCACACATATAAAATTCACGGATAATGATGATCAGATTTATACGCATTGGGATCCCTGAAGCCGCCACTAAGAACACTGCACGGTAGGACCCAGCGGAGGCACTAGACTCCTCCAGGTGATAATATTTTCAGATCTCCAGAAAGACGCCACAGTTCCCAAGATATACGAAACATGGCCTCACAATATATAAATCACAAATCACAGAGCTACAGTGAGAAATGTGAACCTACAGTGATCATGGGAAATGTTAAAATATCGTCCCTTCTATAACTGCTTAAAGCGGCAGGTAAAAAGAAATAAGAATATAAAATAATTGAATTATCAATATATAGGTTTAAAAAAACTATATTCAATGACCTAACCCTAGGAACGATGGTTTACTGTTTGCTAATTCAGTGTTTATGGAGAGTTTACAGAACACAACTATTGTAAACAGCAAGATGATTAAGTAGGGTTGATACCCTATTTAACTTTTCACAGACTACTTAGAACTAACACTTATCCTTTCATCTGGAAAGTAGAAATTTTACCATTATGCAAGTCTGACAATTAAGTTTGGGAACTCATCCTATACAGACCTCATTGCTGAATATCATGACAGTCACCTTCAAAACCCCCCCCTTGGGAAGCTGTGCCCTGATGCCAGCGCCCAGTCCACCCTTCAAAGCAACTTTGGAACACTTTTCCTGGAATGGTCATCAGAGCTCTTACTGTATTACCTCCGATGTCCTGAATTTCATCAAAATGTCTTACTTTCAATATTTTCTTTATCTTGGGGTAAAGAAAAAAGTCATTAAGGTCCAGATGAGGTGAGGAGGGAGGGTGTTCCAATACAGTTATTTGTTTACTGGCTAGGAACTCCCTCACTGCATTGCTGTGATGCAAGATCCATGAATTGTTAACAAAAACTCAGGTCATTTTCATCTGACTTTTTCACAAAGCCTGCAGCATGTCCAAAAAGTAAACTTGGTCAGTGGTTTGTCCTGTTGGTACCAATTCATCTGAACGATCCCTCTGTTACAAAGTAAGGTTAGCAGCATTGTTTTGACTCTTGATTTGGACTGAAACTTCCTTTGTTATGGAGAATCTGCTGACCTCCGCGGTGCATTTTGACGCTTTGTTTCAGGGTCATACTGGTACACCCAGGTTTCATCCCAGTGATAACATGCCCACAATACCGTCTGGCCTCTCCAAAAGGTCTTGGCAAACTTTGACTCTCCTTTTTTTTTTGTTCATTAGTGAGCTTCTTCAGGATAATTTTTGCACAAACCTTTCTCATGCCAGGATTTTTAGTTAAGATTTTCCTACTTCTGGGCCAGGCCTGTAATCCCAGGATTTGAGAGGCTGAGGCAGGTGGATTGCCCTGAGCTCATAGGTTCTAGACCAGCCTGAGCAAGAGTGAGACCCTGTCTCTAAAAATAGCCAGCCGTTGTGGTGGGCACTTGTAGTCCTAGTACATAGGAGGCTGAGGCAAGAGAATCGCATGAGCCCAAGAGTTAGGGGTTGCTGTGAGCTATGACACCCCAGCACTCTACTGAGGGTGACAAAGTAAGTCTCTGTCTCAACAAAAAAAAAAAAAAAAAAAAAAAGATTTTCCTGTTTCTCTCTTGATGTTCACTGGTCTGCTGTGCTTCTCACCATCAGATGACAATCTTGATTCACAGTGCAACGAAGCTTTGCAATACTTTCATCACTGCTGCTCATTACTGGCTGTGCTGACCTCTCTTCATCAGTGACACATTCTCTCCCCTCAGAAAAACGTTTAATGTATTTGTACAGTGCCATTTTCTTCATGGCATTATCATCATAAACTTGGGCTAACGTGTCCCTGATTTCACATCTACTCTTGCCAAGTTTAACAAGGAATTCAATGTTTGTTTATTGCTGTGATTCAAGCTCCAGCATTCTTTTGATGGCACACAAAAACATGCAGCAACAGCAATGAACACCACTCAGCAAAACAGCACCAGACCCCCCCAAGAACACAGCTGTGAGACTCTGACACACCAAGGCTGCGAACCCTTACCAAGTTGTTTGCGCAGTGCTGCCAATGTAAGCACGTGGTGGCAAGTTTGTGAACTTAAATGCCAGACTTTTACCTTCCCCTCTTTATCCTACAATTTGCATAAGCTGTATGTCTCTCTATATTGAAAATTCTACTAGACAATATTACAATCTTACTTTCAGCCATCTATTATATTTGCCAGCATAAGGTGTTCATTGCTCCTCTTTCAACCCTCTGGTATCACTTCTCTTCCTCCTGAGCAACTTATTTTAGCATATCTTTTAGAGCTCACATGTTGACAATGAATTATTTTCATTTTCCTTCACCTAAGATTGTCTTTTTTCCATTTTTATTCTTGAAAGATGTTTTCACGAATATGGAATTCTGGGTCCTGGTGCACGTTTAAAATATTGTTACACTGCTTTTTGGCCTCCATGGTGTCCAATAATAAATCTACAGTCATTCAACTTGTTGATTCAGATGTAATATATGTTTTTCTCTGCCTGCTTTGACGGTTGTTTGTTTGGGGTTTCAATAGTCTCTTTACAATGTGTTTGTGTATAAATTTCTTTGTATTTGTCATGTTTAAGTTTTGCTGAGGTTCTCGAATCTGTAAGTTGGTATCCTTTACCAAATTTGGGAAGTTGTCAGTCATTATTTCCTCAAATACATCTTATGCATATGTTTTCTTCTCTTTTTTAGAAATTCTAATGACATAAATGTTAGATCTTTGGTATTTTCTTATAAATAATTTTATTTTTCTATTTTTTCCTCCTCTTTGTCAGATTAGTATTCTTTGTAATACCTATTCTGTTACTGAGGATATTAAGTTAATGTTTTATTTTAGTTATATATATATATACACACATACACACATATTACATAGACATAGATATATTCTAAATAGTTTTAAAACTTCCCTGAGATTTTTTTTAAATGTAGTTTTATTTCTTTGCTGAAACTTTTCATTTGTTTCAAGTATGTTTACCCTTATTTCATGGAGCATGGTTTTAACAGAATCATTAGTGACCTTGTCCAATAATTCTACCTTAGGATCATTGTGAAGAGGGTGTCTATTGATTGACTTTCCCCTTGCATTTTGTTTTAGTTTCTCAGGTATTTTGTATGTTGAATGCTTTGAGATTATATCCTGGAGATTTTGAATATTATGTTGAGATTCTCAGTTCTGTTTAAAGCCTACAAAGAGTATTTGTTTCTTTGAGATGGTACGCTTGTTAGGATCAGGCCTATGTTCTGCCCTACCTTCTATAGGCTATGGTTTCTGTGTCAGCTCTGTTTTCAAATGCTTTGCAGTACTATTCAGATGTATCATCTGTGTCTGCTACCTGGGGGGCCAGTGTGGAGACCCAGGTGGTGGTCCGACCCCACGGTTCAGTTCTCAAAATCACGTGGTGTTCAGAATCAGGTCCACACATGTGCAGCTCTCAGGGATTGAGCCAGCGTGTTCATCCACAACTCCCCTGATCACATTCGGAAGCTTTTCCCTCCTCACAGTGCCCACCCTCTCTCCCAAGGGCCCCGTTCCTGTTCTTTGCCTGGAAATCCAGGGCTTTAGTTTCACTAAAGTGCCATGCACGTCCCACCATTGGGTTCATCTCAGGGACCAAGTGGTTTGAGAATAGAGAAAAAAGTATCAATGGGGATCTCCTCCGCACTCTTGACAGTAGTTAGAGAGAAGTACTTGTGTTCCTCAGAATTTTAGATGCTCACCTGACCTCTGAGGCCATCATTGCTGCTGTCAGATTTTACCTTCAGGACTGGGCAGAGAAAGGAAAAATAGAAAGTCACCCCCCTCTCTGTGTCTGACAAGGGCTCCTCTTCCTGTTCCTCTGACCAGAAGGGCTTCTCCTGTCATTCCTACGAAGCACATCCAAAGAGCTGTTCAGGATCCTGGTGCCTTTGAGCTCACACCAGAATATACACAGGGAGAAAGAGGCAGAAACTCACTGCCATCTCAGCCATACTTTGAGTTTAGATTTCCTTCCTAGTCTGCCCTATGCCATTTTCTTTTCAGTCCTTGGACTCTGTTCGAGGCTTTAGTTGCATTCAGTGGAAGACACAGAACAGAGGGTGCCACCTTAGAAGGAACTGCAAGTGCTCTGTGTATTTCTAACTTTTATATAAATTATATCAGACTGCATCATTCACTTAATATTTCAGTTCATTTTATGACATCACATAGGTCTAAAACATACATATTATATTAACTGTTATAGCTATTCTCTTACTGATAAGTATTCAATTTATTTTCAGATTTTTACTGTTACAAGTGATGTTGTAATGGAACATCATCGTGAATGTTTCCCTATGTCCATGTGTGAAGGATTCTCCAGGACCTAGAAGTCTCATGGTGGATTGAAAAGATAAGCTCCATGTTATCCAGTTGCTCTCCAAAGTAGCTGTGTCAATTAACACTTCTGCGGGAAATGGTTTAGCATTCTTCTCTCCTTGTATGGGAGAAGTATTATCATGCTAACACAAAGAAATGTTAACTGCCCAAAGTGATGGATATCCCAATGGCCCTGATTTGATTAATTCACATTTATACCTTGTATCAAAGCATCATATACACCCTGAGAGATATACAACTGTAGTGGAATCTCCATAGTAGACCACTGCCCTACATTGACCACCTCCTTACCTTGACCTGATTTTCATAGACCAGACATGCATCACATGTACTCAATGGAAGACTGACCTATATATAAACTGATCACCTCTGTGAATTATATTCTGACCACTTGGACTATGACACACAATATTAATTTACCCTCTGTAACTGGACTAGTTGAGTATACTCCACAGTCGGTGGCAGGAGGTGTGGGCTTTGCCCCTTAGTTGAATTATTTTTTCTTTGGTATAAGTTCTTTTTTCATCTTTTATTATTACCATGTGTTGGATTAGGCCTAACACCCTATTGTTTATCACATGCTGAAGAAAATGTTTTCAACATGAAGGACTGGTCTGGATTGTAAGTATAGCCTACAATTACTGAAAAATTTTACAGTTAATCGAGACATGATGGCCCAAAGGAAAGAACTCAAAGAGCTGACATTAAAGGAAAAGGTTGATCTCATTTTCTGGAAAGCAATAGCCAAAGAAAGATGTTGGAACATTTTGGTGTTAGGGAGACCACAGTTAGCAACATCCGCAAATGTAAGCATGAGCACTGGGAGGGATGCGGTGAGGAAAGTAGAGACCTGCAGCAAAACACCAGGGAAGCTTCCCTCAGGCAAGTCAGTGAAGCCACAGGAAGCTCAAACGAAGGAGGGAAGTTCACACCTGAATCTCTGGGTCAGTGATGAAAGAAGTCCCTAAAAAATTCTCACAGGAATTCAGGGTGGCAGATTTCCAAGCATCAAGTGGTTGGCTCAAGAAATTTAAACTGTGACACGAGATCTCCAGAAAGTCTTATGTGGTGAATCCAGTGAGTTTCAGTAGAAGTTGTGGAAGAGTTCACCAGGAAGGCCCCAGGCTTCACCAGAGGCTTCAGGGATGCCGACATCTTTAACCCTGACAAGTGGAGGCTCTTTTTTAAGGAGATGCCTGACAGGAGCCTCATCATGAAGGTGACAAATGGCAGAGTGGAAAGAACATTCCAAAGAACATTTCATAGTTCTGCTTTGTGCTAGCTCACCAGAGAGAAACTAAAGCCCTTGGTGACTGGTAAATCAGCAAAGCCATGCACATTCAAGAATCTGAAGCCTAAAGACCTCTCTGTCACTTGGGAGATCAAACACTTCAGACATGACCTCAAAACTCCAACCTCTTGACCACAGCATCATCAAAACATTTAAAATGCACTAACCAAGCCCAGCTCCTGTGGTCATTACTAACACACAAACCTGATGCCCTCCTGTGGGAGCAATTTCTTCTGCTGCATCAGATTCCAAGAAGGGCAAATAAAATGAAATTAATTTTCTCCCTGATAGAAAATGCTCTGTGTCCTGTCCTCTGGGTCAGTTCTGCTTGAATTAAAGCTTAGCCAGAAACAATACAGAAGTGTTTCAAGGAAGCTGGATTTTTCACAACCCAAGAGCATGATGTTTTTCTCCCATCAGACAGTCCATCTCCGATAGCAAAATTCAAATGAATAGATTTCAAAGGTTTTGTTGCAATGGAGGACCGGATGGCAACCTGTAATCAACCTGACCCAGAAGCAATTTTCCAAGAAATATTGAGCAAAGTACAGACCAGTGTAAAAGTTCATGAAGCAGTGATGAAGTGGAAGAAGCAAGTGGGGATGACACAGAAACTGCAGAGAAGAGGATGTCAGGCATCTGACAGTGCAGTTGGAGTCACTTCCTGTGCAAAAATGCCCAGGTGTGCTGGGTGGTATAGCCAGGGGGAGAGTGCTTTCTCCATTTATGTCTGTAATAAGACACAGACTCATACACCAAAGTTGGTGGGTTCGAACCCAGCCCAGGCCAGCTAACCAACAATGTCAACTGCAACAACAAAAAAATAGCTAGGCATAGTAGTGGGCACCTGTAGTCCCAGCTGCCTGGGAGGCTAAGGCAGGAGAACCACTTAAGCCCAAGAGTTTGAGGTTGCTATGAGATGTGCCGCCACGGCACTCTACCAAGGGCGACAGAGTGAGACTGTCAAAAAAAAAAGACACAGACTAAGACTGACTCTTTTTTCAGAATGAATGATTAAACCATGAGAAAAGTTTGTTTTAGTCCCTTGGGTATACAGAGGTTCTACTGTATTCTATGCCCTCAATAATTAAAAATTTAACATATTTTAGAAAGTATTGGAAGATTTTTTAAAAAACATTTTCCCTTCTGATTACTGTAAATGGCATCTTATGATTTTGTTTTTCACTTCTCTTTAAAATTACTTTCTGATCTCATATATATATATATATATATACTATGTAAGTAATACATGCTAATACAGAAACATAGAAAACTTAGGGAAAAACAGAAAAAGGAAGATTATTTTAAAAATCTAATACACCAAATTAATACCAATTCTCTCCTGAGAGGAAGAGGTACCAGGTATGGTGGACAAAGCAGATTAATCCTCAATGTAATATTTTAATGTTTTACACTAAATATATATTCATGCATTTTTATAATTAAATATTAACTTTAAAATAAAATATGATCCTCTTGTTGGGGTATTCGTTTCCTTTTTATATGTTATCATATGTTTATATGTTATGTATTATTTTATAGATAAATAAAATTTAAAGTCTTGATTTGTTAACTAATTATGAGATAGGAATTTATTTTTCAAAACCTTGTAAACATCTTTGATGGTTGCACAAAGTTCCATCTGTCTAGATAAGCTAGAACTAAACTGTTCACCCCTTATGAGCATGAGCGTTAATTTCAGTTTTTTCTCCTTGAATGAAAACGTAACACTTTAAGGGACTTCTAAGTCAACATTCTGGATTATTCCCTCAGACAAGTTCCCAGAAAAGGAATTAATGAATTGAAGGGTGTAAACATCACTAAGGCTACGTTCTGCCTTATCATTCTTCAGAAATATGGGGTCATTTCACTCAGCAGTACAGGGAAACACCTTGCCACCATTATAGAAGTGATCCATTAAACCAAAAGTATCTGTACCCCTATAATACTTTGAAATTAAAAAGTGTAATTTTGGGGCGGCACCCGTGGCTCAAAGGAGTAGGGCACCGGCCCCATATGCCAGAAGTGGCGGGTTCAAACCCAGCCCCAGCCAAAAAAACTGCAAAAAAAAAGTGTAATTTTGTATTATAACAATTCTCTAATTTATTTTTCCTGTTTCTCAGAAAGGAGAAACCACTTATTGCTGCAGCAGTCATGTCACTTCTCTTAATCCTAGGAGCACGTTCCAAGCCCAGCTGTAAGTGGGGAAGCCAGCGGTCAACACTGGCCTGCACTTAGCCCACGGGCTCTGCCCTACAGGACAGCAGAAGAGACCAGGAACTCCAGTCTAGCTTTGCCCAAATAAAGGATGCACATTTCATTTTACAATGAAGCATTTAGATGCCTTGGGAAATGTTGTTATTAAGTGATTGAATTCAAAACTTCATTTTATATGGTATATACAAAAACAACTCTTTGCCCCCAGTAAACACCCTTACAGGTTCTCTTGGAAACATTCTAATTATGCAACAAACACGCAAATATAGTCACATAAACCAGTTCCTAATGCTAGAAGCTAAACATTGAACAGAGACCTACTTTGCAAAGATGAAAATAATTTGTAAGTTCACTAGTGAGAATCCCATTTACAGTATCACTTTCAGTTTTTCTCTATACGTATTTTAAGTTATTGAGATAATAGCATATAGATTTTCTATTTTGTTTTTTACTTAACTTTTTAATGTAAGCATTTTAACATTACTTACTATAATAATATATTTAATATCCGCACAATATACTATAATTTACTAGCTGCCTCCTACCTGGAGAGTCATCAAATGTCGGAACCTGTGCTAACTTCCTTCAACCTGCACGATGTCCTTATAAGGCGAATGATGTCATCCCCACTTGGCAGATAACACAGCTGCATGAAGTCTGGTATCTTATCTCAGGGATGAAAAAAAATCATGATCTAAGCCACCCTCCTTGATTACTAACTGTGACTTTCACAGACACTGAAAAAGAGTCCAAATAGTCTCTGTTTTAAAACTTGGGTTACTTGTTTTAACTGAGTTGGTGCCATTTCCATGGAAACAGATGCAGCAGCAGACAATGGGAATTGGCTTTGGTGAGCGCCAGAAACAATTCTGCCTGAGCCGCACCTGCCCCGCTCGAGGCAGACTCACGGCTGCAGTTTCTAGATTGCTGACTTTGGAAAGAAAAAAGAAGAGTTCTGCCAGATTTGACACCTAACTCTCCAGCTAAACCTTGCCAGTCAGTTTAAATAATTCAGGCAAAATTAGATTTTCTTTTAACCCAAAGTTTGCACTGTCTTGTAGTCTCCATCACTTTTCAGACAATTGCTAAATGTTCTACTTCATTCATACAAAAAAAGCTTACTTTTGCCACAAAGTAATCATTGTTGTTGTCGAATGACTGCTCTGTGCATAGCAGTGCAGGGTAAGAGTTTTATAATTACAGTCTCACTCCTTAAGAAATTATCACATAAAACTTCACACACAAATGGTTTAAAGTTTTACTGTAGAACCTAGATAAAATAAAGCACAGTTGGAAAATTTTGTTCCATGGGTTTACTAGCCTGCCACCTGCTTCTGTAAATAAACTTTCAGTGGAACACAGCCACGTTTATTCATTTACATATTGTCTGCAGCAGCTTCCATGCTACAATGGCTGAGTCGAATAGGTGCAGCAAGGACCATATGGCCTGCAAAGCCTAAAATATTTACTATCTGGACCTTCAAAAATTAGGGCACTGGCCCCTGATCTAATGAGCCCCCACATGCCCTCTTGCTCATAAGGGGCACAAATGAGCAGGTGGACTTATCACTGTAATTCACCCTTTGTGCCCCTCAGTTATTTATGCAACATAAATATCAACAGTAAAGAGTTGTAGTAACTGCAGGTGTGATAACTAAATCAAGAAAATGTTAAGATAACAAATGGAACTGCTGTTATTTCTTCCTTCCTCTCTTGACTTGTGTCACTCTGGAGTTGGTAATGAGGAAAATGCAAAGGAAGCAGAAGCCAAGGTGGGGAAAACAAAAGGCAGGATTCAGAAATGTGGGTGGCAGCTCAGAAGTGAAGGAATAAGTGAAAACTAACAAGGAAGTTGACAGAATCCTCTCCCCCTTACTTCCAGCCCCCAGACCCTGCCCAGCACGGATTTCAATATTTCCTTATACAAAACTTAGTTAAGGCACCGTGAGACCATGTGGAAGGGAGAAAAGGCGGTGCAGCCAGCAGAGGGCTCGGCTCAGCCACGACTGCTCTGCAGCACCGGGCAGCCCATGCCCTGGTTCTGGGCAGAGTCCACAGACAGCTCAGTGTGCCCTGAAGGGAAAGGGCATCTTCCCGGTCTCACGTAGCTCAGGTGCCTCAAGGAGCTCTGATGACCAGACCCATACGCCATGAATGCTCACCTCTGGGTCGTGTAGGTCACCACTAGGAAGAGACCGTCCGGTGACACTCAATGAATGTGAAGTGAAGCAAATTGATAACAAAGAAGGGAAATCCTTCCTTCCTTTTCCCCACATCTTTTAACATTTTTCAATGTGTTTTCAGATTTATCCATTAATTTTATCCTCAGAACCTGCCTTTCAGGTGTGCAGTCAATTATCCAAATCCACATTTCATAGATAAGAAATACGAGGCACTGGGAGATAAAGGCTGTTTCTTGAGGCCACGCGAGGCCTGACAATGCTCAGAGCCGGACAGACGGTGGGACCTGACCCATCGGCTTAGATTTCAGATTCTAACACATGCCCTGTCTATGTCCTTCAGCAAATTCCTTAATCCCTTTTTTCCTCTTTTCTTCTCTTTTGTAGAATGCAGAGGACATCTAACAGGCACCTAACAAGCAGTTTTTCCCTATAATGTGTACCCGAGGGAGAATAAAAGCCAAAATATGATTTTTGTTAACTTGTTTTTGTTAACTTGTTTACAGCAGAGGTAGGTAGGGGTAAGAGAAAAGCAGCGTCCTGCCCTGACTCCATCCTCACGAATGGCAGAGAACAGGCCTCAGCATTTGAGAATGCAGAGCACCTGCTGTGCTAACCTCAGGACCCTTTTCAAAATAGCAACTCTAAATGACGAGACTACTTAGCTGGAGCTTTTAGCCTGACTTTTGGATATTTCACCTTCACCAAAAACTTGAGTGAGATGACTTTTGGGTTTAGTGAATAAAGTGACAACTTCATCCCAAAGTCACCAAGGCATTAGGAAGTCAAGGCTATTCGTGCTCACGGGCTATTGACCCTTGTGTCCCTCAGCCACGTGCCCTGGTTTGGGGAAGCAGCAATCCTGAAAGTCCCATCATGAAGACGAGGCAGAGTCTCACAGGAACACACACCCGCCGTGGCCCAGGGCCGCAGGCGGCGCATAGACGGCTCAGCAAACTGTCGGACTCCACGTCGGCCTCCGCAGGGTCGGCCCTCTGCGTCCTGTCTGCCAGGGTGAGATTTTCTCTTCCTCAGCCTATTCCTCCGGCACTCATCTGTCCTGTCAACACATCATAAATTGTTCACAACACATGGCTCCAGAACAGCACCGGAGGAATGAGAATAAATAGATCCTGACAGACATACTGCTGCTACCCATGAGAAGGAACCGGTAAACAGCTCATGAATATTTCAGAGGTTTGACTTGCTCCTCCCCTCACAAGGCTGTGGGGAAATATTGCCATAAATGTTCACAGGAGAGGTCTGATATCGGAGGAACCAGGGAGAAGCAGTGACTTGACAGGGTTGAGAGTGGGGCCTGGCCTATGCTCTGCCGCCGACTGAGGTGACTGGCTGTGAGTTCTTAAAAAGTTTTCCTAAAGTCTGGGTTTTAATTAGATTATCTAAAAAGTACCTCAAAGGTATCACTTGGGTTTGAAATTCTGATTCTGAAGAAAATAGAGGCTTTCCCGATGTGGTGTCAGCCCTCCTGGCCTCACCTGTCTCAGAGCCTCGGCCACTTGTTCCTTCCCTGGCCAGCACTGTAGTGAGCAGAGCGCCTGACTCAGCCTCTGCCTCATGTGGACACAACAGACAGTGCTTTGCCTCGGGCCCGCAGCACCCACCTCCCCCCTGTCATCCTGGGGTCCCCTTTTGACACTGAGGCATGAACTCCCAGGGGGCACAATCTGAAAGTTCAAGGGCATTCGTGCCCTGTAGGTCAAAAGTTTGGCCAGTGGGCACGAATCCCACTTGAAAGAAATCCTTTTCCCTTACTCAAGTCCAGATCATCTTTTTATTTAGCATTAAAGAAGATGTACCCATGAGTTAGAGCAATCAGTTACACTTAGCAACTGGTGGCCGGCCAACTTACAGCTCTGCCTCCTTCCCTGCCTCAATCCCCTTGTCCCTGAGATTTTTCCCTAAAAGGAGGTAGCACATGAGCTTTACCTTAGGCTTTGCTTTCCGGGAAAACTGAGCTAAGATACTGAGGATATCCACAGATCAAATTAGACAAAGTGAAATGTAGTGGCCATTAGAAACATCCAAAATACTAAACTTGATTTGTGACTGCTTTTAGATTTGATTTGTGGGTGTTTATTTTTGTGTATCTGTCTACATATCTAGAGAAAGAGATAGTCCTTTTCAAAAATGTTCTTCAAGTTAAGCAAAGGAAAGGTTAGACACGGACTTCCTACCATCGGGACATGTAAGTTGGGAGCTAACCAGCACTGCCTCCTTCCTGCGGCCTTGCCTGGCCTGAACACAACAGGCATCAGCGCTCACCACCGGCTCCCTGAGAAGTCCTCACCATCACCGTTCATTGACAACGTATTCGTCTAGGATTTTGATACTGGTTCTTTTCTGAAAGTAATTCATGGGGAAATTCTTATGCATTTCTACATCATGAGAGAAAATGCAAGTTCCAAGGACAGAAAACTGAATAACAGAGTCTGAATAAAATAGTCTCTCCACAGTACTTTGTGGGTTATTCTCCTGGCTCTTGGAGTTGCTCTTCAAATCTTCACAAAGTCACATCGGGATGCTCTGGTGCTGTGATTGCCGTCTGCCCAGCGTGCTTCCCTGGCCCCCTTCTCCTTCTGGTTACAAACTTTCCTCCCTATGCAGAGTTATGACCCCAGCTAGACCAATCTGGCACCTTTTCCCACCCCTCAAGCCAGCAGCCAGTGTGGGTGGGCAGGGAGGGGTACCTGGCCCACTCTTGGTCACCCACAGGCTCTCACTGTTGTGATTTTGCCCTAATGAGGGAAACACCAGTGTGGAAGACACTCTTTTCTTTTGATAGAAGCTACAGAGAAGGGACCACAGAGTTTCCAGCAGCACTGATCATGGCCACATGGAGAAATCTGTCTGCCGTACAAGACAATGAAGGCAAGATAGCAAGAAAAACAAAGGTAAAAGATGAATGGAGACATACAGAGTCTTGGTGTCAGTCACCAGCTCTAGTCTTGGGCTTCACATATTCTTGCAGCTCACTTTTATTCTCTGAGATACCCCATTTTGCAAGCTGGCTGGAATTGGGTTTCTGTCACTTGCAATTAACAGAATTCTGGTTAATATAGATACACATAAACAGCAAAACCTATGGGCTACTTTAATATGCCTTGCTAGGTACTTCTCTGTGCGAAAGGGTGAATTGGAGGTGGAGATACTGTAGGTCCTTCTCGTTACCTTGCACATGAGGTAGTTAACCTAGATTTACGGATCACCTTTGGACCTGATCCAGCCATCACTTCTCTTTTAATGTCATAGAAAATTTTATTTAGATGTCAGCACAAAGCAGAATAAGAAGCCATAGCTTAAAATGACAAAGAAACATCAACCGAGCGAGTTGTCTCTGCTTGCTGCTGTTAGATTTCATTCGTGCATATACCAGATGGAGGAAAACACAAAGTGTTCAGATTCTGTTCTGTCTGATTCAAACACGTTGTCAGGTACTTACCTGAATGCCTGGGCTTACTCTTTGGATGGAGGCTTTTCAGCAACAATCTTCACGATCATTTATTTTCTTGTTTGAGAGGCACAGATAGTTGAGTCCTTATGCCGCATGGAACTCCTAGTTGCATTCAGTAATTACATGGGAAGCTGTAGTGTGGAAAATATTTACCAAAATAACACGTTGTTTCTGATCAAAATGAAAGGAAAGTATAGTTGGGGCTCCAGCCGGGACCACTGTCTGCTGTGAGGACGGGCCCTGCCCTGCTACTCACCTGGGCAGTTCCAGCACCCCTGGCCTTGGATGTGAAATAGCCCAAGACCTTCCAAGCAGCTAACTCTTGTTGTTAGGTCATGTCTTTCTCCAAAACAAATTATTTGGGCTCCTTTCTTACTTGAAAAGACTGTTTCAAAGATCAATTCTCAGGCACCTGTCATTCTGGCTTCTGAAATATTTTCTTCAATGATGTAGACATTTCAGGATGGGGCCTCTCACTTCTCATCCTGATGTCTCACTATCCAGCTCTGGCCGGGCTGCCAACCATGCTCTTTGGATCCCTATGAGAGGCCATTTACTCCAATAAACAGTAGGAAATAAAAATCCTTTGCATTTATATAACATTGTCTTCCCAAAGCGCCTCCATTTTAAACTTGACTTCCTCCTATTAGGTTTATAAGGCAGGATTATTATCACCATTTGATGAGACAAAGGCCTGTGGACCATGCAGAGCTCCAGGGTGAGTCAGGACTGGTCCCACCTCACACAGACAGTCTGACCTCCCTTACCTCGACCATGCTTAATCCACCCCTGGATAAAAGTGTTAACTGTATTAATCAAAGTATGGGTCTGTGAGCTCCTTCCCTCCTACAATCACCAGAATTTCAAGTCGACTGTGGGTCAATTCTCACATTTTTCCAAGAAGAAAATGTATAATGCTATATGGTTCCAGTCTACTGAAGCTTCAGGATTCCTAGCATATGTGTGTTAATTCCACACCAATTAAAGTGCCAACAAAGACTTTTAGAAATTCCTAAAAAGATGATTCAGAAATAGACAAAAGGAATATAGGCCTGGCACTGGATGGTCATTGACATAAGAAATTCTCTTCAGTCATTAAAAGAACACCAGTGAAAAATAGCAAAAAAATCAGCAGAGAAGGTCACATAAAATATTTCAATTTTTAAAGTCATTAGAGGTGAAAGCCACCAAGGGGAGCTAAGGCAGTGAAGGAAAGGAAGGCTGGCATCCAAGGAGAGGAAGGAGACGGCCTTGGCAGGGTCCTGATGTGTCCTTATGACTCTGTACAACGTGAAGCGTCACCACACGTAAAGAGCAGCGGAGAGGTGGTGCTCAGAGATGTGTGACTGCTGGGATGAGGCCTGCGTCCACTGTGGGTCTGCGGCGTGTCCAGTGTGGGTCCACGGCGTGTCCACAGTGGGTCCCCAGCATGTCCTCTGTGGGTCTGTGGCATGTCTGGTGTGAGTCTGCAGCATGTCCACGGTGGGTCCATAGCGTGTCCACTGTGGGCCCACAGTGTGTCCACAGTGGGCCTGCAGCATGTCCAGTGAGGGTCCGCAGCATGTCCAGTGTGGGTCTGCGGCATGTCCACAGTGGGTCTGTGGCATGTCCACTGTGGGTCTGCGGCGTGTCCAGTGTAGGTCTGCGGTGTGTCCACAGTGGGTCTGCGGCATGTCCAGTGAGGGTCCGCGGCATGTCCTCTGTGGGTCTGTGGCATGTCCACAGTAGGTCTGCAGTCTGTCCAGTGTGGGTCTGCGGCGTGTCCAGTGTGGGTCCATGGTGTGTCCACAGTGGGTCTGTGGCATGTCCACTGTGGGTCTGTGGCATGTCCAGTGTGGGTCCACAGTGTGTCCAGTGTGGGTCTGTGGTGTGTCCACAGTAGGTCCGCAGCGTGTCCAGTGTGGGTCCATGGCGTGTCCACAGTGGGTCTGCGGTCTGTCCAGTGTGGGTCCGCGGCATGTCCAGTTTGGGTCCACAGCATGTCCACTGTGAGTCCACAGCGTGTCCACTCTGGGTCCGCGGCATGTCCACCACCCAAGGTGAGTGGGCCAGGGGAGCTGGGTCAAATTGAAGCTGAATTGTTAGACTCTGGGTCAGCCACAGGGAGCAGCCTGCTTGGCTTTCTATGACTTTCTAGGTGATTATTTTCTGGGTGTGTACCGAACATTTCTGAGAAGTACTTAGTAACTTCCTCACCTCAGAGAAAAGAGAAGAGGGCCTCTAAGTAATTTTGGGAAGAAAATGGTAAAACAGGTTTCTGAGCACAGAAAACAATTAAAAATTTAAGAGTGAGAGAGAGAGAGAGATAGAGAGGGAGGAAGAGAGGAACTGCCTCTATCTTCTTTCTGGTTTTGGTCTCTATGGTATAGTTAGACATTCATGGCCAGTGTTTCTCATCAACCCACACTGAAGAAGTGCCGGGACCATGCTTGGCTGTAGCAGGTGGGCACCCACAGTGTGACTTATGGAGTGACCTGCTCCAGACCCTGAAGCAGTTCTTTCCCACCTTACAGGGCATATTAAATAGAGATTGCCTCAGGTTCCTCTATTTAAATGCAAATAACTCTGGAAAAGGCAATATATTATGAGAACCATTAAGCGTCAGTGTGATTAGCTGATCAGATAAACTTTCCATTCTGCTCCTGAGTGAGATTGGTTCAAGATTTAATAATAGTTTGTGATCATGGGCAAGTCCATATATTTTCCTCAATGTGCCTCAGTTTCCTCTGTTACACAGACACTGTGGTTTACCCACCTGCCTCACTAAGCAACATAGACATTATCAAGTCATCAGCTAGAACCAGCTGGGACCCTGAGGAACAAAAGTGGGAAAAGGCAAGAACCACACTACAGCCTTAGGACCAGTCTTGCACACACACATACTTTCATAACAGATGTACACTGGTAGTTCAAAGAAAGAACATTGAATTTAGGATCAGAAGATCTGACTTTCAAAACTCTTAAATAGGAAAACAGACAGACTAAGAGAAGGAATTTAAAAGTATTCAAATGTCCAAAATACTTGGAAAAAAATTCAATCTCACTCTTAATATGAGAAAGGCAAAATAAAACAGCAAGATTCCATTTACATCCACAAAATGAAACAATGTGTTTAAATAAATAATACACAAACTGTGTGGGTATAGAGAAAAAGATGCTGCTGGTGGGAGTGCAAATTGGACTATTTAGCAACATGGGTTGAAGACCTTAAATTGTGTGACCCAGAAATCCCAATTCTGTGAGCTATCTTAATAAAATAATAAGAATGTATATGAACATTTAGTTAAAAGATTTCTTATCACACTACTGCTTGTAATAATAATTACAAAGACAATAGAAATGGTCTGAATGTCCAACAAAAGGATTGGCCATAAATCATAATATAAACCTGCAATTATATGCCATTCCTATTTTACAGCTCTGTAGAAAGTATGTCTATTAACATTGAAAAAGATACATAAAAACTTCCTAAGTGAAAAAAAAATTGTTAACATTGTTTGCAGGGAGAACAACATCAGCAAGATGGCCAACTAGAAGACCCTTCCTTCATCCCAACAAAGACAGACAAAGCAATAAATAAACAATTGTATTTTGGTGATAGCCAACTAGAAGACCCTTCCTTCATCCCAACAAAGATAGACAAAGCAATAAATAAACAATTGTATTTTGGTGAAAATAGCTTTACAAGAGTGCCAAAGTACCAAAGGAGCAGCAGAGATCCTCTAAGACATAGAAACCCAGGACAGCTGCATAAATAAGGGCAGGAAACACTACACTCTATACTCAGGACCTGCACGGAAAAGGAACGCGAAAGGAGGCCAGCAGCCCCCATCACACTGCAGTCACCTGCAGACTTCACCACTGGGGTATCCTGTGCTAAGCCCAGATGAGGGAGCTTCCTGGAGTCTACCCCAGAGAAGGAGCCAACACTGTGCTCCAGTCCCCATGGCCCATATGGCTACTGCACTGACCACCTGGGACTCAGAGTCACTGCTAGAGTAGGTTCTTCTTGAGAGCAAGTAGCTGTTGCACGCTTCCCTCCCTTAGGCTTTGTCACCACTGCCCCACCCCTGCCTTGTGGCTCACTATACATGAGGCAAGCAGAACTGCTGTGCCCTACCCCTCCCAGCTATTGCTGCACCCCACCCTCCAGACATTTGTGCTGAAATAATGCTCACCTCCCAAGAAAACAATCACACACCACCCAGTGCTACAGCTGAAGCAGTCATGGGCTTATTGGTGCTTTGGTTGAGCCATGAAGACACATATGCCAGGGCTAAGACAATGCAGTACCCCCTGTCCCAAAGAAATAGCATTAACTGAACTGGAACACCTTATATTGCAGGCCAACCACCTGTATTACCTTGCTTCCCTGGAACTGGAGTAGGCCCGCAGAGTACAAGCTGCTGAGGCATGCTATCTCCCACTGAGTAGGGTCATTGCCACACTGCTTCCTGCCGCCCTCCCCCCAGGACCAAAGATACAGCTATACTACACCATTCCTTACAACTACTGCACTTGACTTCACAGAGCCTAGGATAGTGCTGCATCCCACCATCACAGGGCTCAGAATTACTACTATATGGTGCCTCATGCTCCAGGGATAGAGTTGATGCTGTGCCCTATTGGCTCTGCTTCCCAAATTGCACCTGTATCCTGCTCCTTGGAACCCAAACCTCTGGAGAACCCACTTTTCCCCAGAGATGAGCCAGAGTTGTGATGCGTCATCACAGCTATAATTCATCCCCCCAAATCCAAGTGACTGGAGTGTGTCTCAGAGTCACAGACTCTAGCTTTGCGAGCAATCTACATCTACTTATACCTGGGAGAGTGAACTTGTACCCAAACGTACCAGGAATCAAAGTAGACTGGTGAAACTCTGAGCCCAGTACCCCATTTTTACATCTGCCCAGAGAGACTGGGAGTGCTCCTTCAAAATATGTCCAGGGGTGTGAACCCCACCGTCACCATTCCTGCTGCTGCTGGTGCCTCGGGGTACCACCTCTCCCTCAGTTGATTATTTTCTCCTTACTCCCAAGCCGGGAAGTCAGCACAGATCATCAACAGTCTATGCCCCATCTATACCCCTCGAGAAAAGGCCCAAGAATCTGGACTCCATGGGAGACAGGCTTCCAAGCCTTGGGGTGAGAGTAAAGGGTATGCCTGAGGAACTGTATTAAAGAGTGGTGGCATTAGGAAGGTTGAGAACCACTGTTTTAGACTAAGTATGTCCTTAAAGCTAAAATGGGTCTCTTGTAGGTAGCATCATGAGATTATGAAAGAGAACTTTCCAGACATGCCAAGAGATTCTGAAATTCAGATAGCAGACCGTTTCAGAACCCCAACACAACTCAACCTGAATAAGAACATCCCCAGGCACATCGTAATTAACTTCACTAAAGTTAATATGAAGGAGAAAATTCTGAAAGCAGCCAGACGGAAGAAAACCATAACCTACAAAGGGAAGAATATTAGAATAACTGCAGATCTCTCTGCTCAAACCTTTCAAGCTAGAAAAGGAAGGTCATCGACTTTTAATCTCCTAAAACAAAATAACTTCCAACCCAGGATCCTGTATCCAGCTAAACTGAGTTTCATGTATGATGGATAAATTAAATACTTTAGTGACATCCACATGTTGAAGAAATTTGCCAAAACCAAACCACCTCTCCAGGATATTCTCAGACCTTTCCTCCATAATGACCAGCATAATCCTCCATCACAGAAGTAAACTCACTCAGAAACCTTTGATCAAATTCCAACCTCCACAGTGGCAAAAGGATTAAAAATATCCACTGCACTTTCGAAAGACTTATTAATATTATCAATTAATGTGAATGGTTTAAATGTCCTCTAAAGAGGCACAGGCTGGCTGACTGGATACAAAAACTCAGGCCAGATATCTGCTGCATACAAGAATCTTATCTTACCTTAAAAGATAAATATAGACTCAAGGTGAAGGGATGGTCATCAATGTTCCAAGAAAATGGAAAACAGAAAAAAGCAGGTGTTGCAATCCTATTTGCAGATACAATAGACTTTAAACCAACCAAGATAAGGATGGACACTTCCTATTTGTTAAATGTGAGGTACTACACAATATGATGAGATTTAAATTATTAATATTTATGCACCCAACCAGAATGTGCCTCAATTTATAAGAGAAACTGTAACAGACATGAGCAACTTGATTACCTCAAGCTCCATAGAAGTCAGAGATTTTAACACCCCGTTAGCAGTGCTGGATAGATCCTCCAATAAGAAGCTAAGCAAAGAAATTTTAGATTTAAACTTAACTATTCAACATCTAGATTTAACAGACATCTACAGAATATTTCATCCCAACAAAACTGAGTACACTTTCTTCTCATCAGCCCATAGAACATACTCCAAAATCGATCACATCCTAGGTTACAAGTATAACCTCAGCAAATGTAAAAAAATAGAAATTATTCCTTGCATCTTCTCAGACCATCATGGAATAAAAGTTGAACTCAACAACAACAGGAATCTGCATACTCATACAAAAACATGGAAGCTAAAGAACCTTATGCTGAAGGATAGATGGGTCATAGACGAGATTAAGAAGGAAATTTCCAAATTTTTGGAACAAAATGACAATGAAGACATGAATTATCAGAACCTCTGGGATACTGTAAAGCAGTCCTAAGAGGGAAATTCATAGCACTGCAAGCCTTCCTCAAGAAAACAGAAAGAAAGGAAGTTAACAACTTAATGGGACATCTAAAGCAATTGGAGAAGGAAGAACATTCCAACCCCACACATAGCAGAAGAAAAGAAATAACCAAAATTAGAGCAGAATTAAATGAATTTGAAAACAAAAGAATTATACAACAGATCACTAAATCCAAAAGTTGTTTTTTTGAAAAGGTCAATAAAATAGATAAATCTTTGGCTAACCTAGCCAGGAAAAAAGGGTAAAATCTCTAATTTCATCAATCAGAAATGGTAAAGACAAAATAACAACAGAACCCTCAGAAATTCAAAAAATCCTTAACAAATATTACAAGAAACTTTACTCTCAGAAATATGAAAATCCGAAGGAAATTGATCAATACTTGGAAGCACGCCACCTACCAAGACTTAGCCAGAATGAAGTGGAAATGTTGAACAGGCCTATATCAAGTTCTGAAATAGCATCAACTATACAAAATCTCCCTAAAAAGAAAATCCCAGGAC
>CAUYRH010078009.1:0-37135 GCA_963574655.1 Perodicticus potto
AGGCTCGGCGCCTGTGGCTCGACGGGCTAAGGCGCCAGCCACGTACACCTGAGCTGGCGGGTTCGAATCCAGCCCGGACCCGCCAAACAACAATGACGGCTACAACCAAAAAATGGCCGGGCATTGTGGCGGGTGCCTGTAGTCCCAGCTACTTGGGAGGCAGAGGCAAGAGACTCACTTGAGCCCAGGAATTGGAGGTTGCTGTGAGCTGTGATGCCACAGCACTCTATCCAAGGTGACAGCTTGAGGCTCTGTCTCAAAAAAAAAAAAAAAAAAAAAAAAAGAAATAAAAATTTTTGCTTGTGCCAGGCACAGTGGCTCACACCTATAATCCCAGCACCGTGGGAGGCTGAGGAAGGAGAATTGCTTGAGCTCAGGAGTTTGAGTCTTGCCTGAGAGTGAGACCCCGACTCCTACAAAAAAATGAAAAACCCAGCCAGGCGCCGTGGCAAGCACCTGCAGTGGAATTCCCACAGCCTGAGTCTGAGGTTGCAGTGAGCTATGGTGCCATTGTACTCTGCTCAGGACGTAGGGTGGGACTCTGTCTCAAGAACAACAACAACAACAACAACAACAAAAAACCAAGAAAAAAGTAAAAAACAAGAAATAAAAATTCTTGCTTGTGTATGTTAGAGGAAATATGGAATTATCCGTTTTCTCTCAAGACGCTGATATTACAACTTTATTGCCCTATATAAGAGGTGCAGAATACGCGGCAAAAGTGAGCTAAAGTTGATTAAATAAAAATATTGTGCTATTTTTCTGGATTTTCCATGGTATTTGCAGTATTTTGTCAGGTTTTTGAAAATTTCATTTTATGGTTTATTTTTCATTCTAAGGGAATATTCACTTCTGTGTCTAGCTTCATGTTGTACTTTTGTATTTTGTTCTTAGAGGGAGTGCCTGAGTTCTGGTGGCCACTGATATATTACTGCTACAGCTTCTCCCTGCTCACCGCCGCTCTTCATAGCCTGTTCCTGGCACAGTGGAGTGCTGATTTTAAAAAGCATGTCAGATGATAGCACTCCTGTGTTCAAACCCGACAGTGATTTTCATTCTCTTCTGGAGTAAAAGCAGAAATCTTCTGTCGTCTATAGGGTCTTTGGTGGTTTAGTCCCCTGGAACTGTCTGAATTCTTCTCCATCACCACCTCCACTCCCTATTCTGGTCACACTGGATGCCCCTGAATCCTCCTGCCTCAGTGTCTCTCCTCTTGCTGGCTCTTTGCTGGAACATTCTCCCTTCATACATCCTCTGAATTATTCCCTCTCACCTTCTAGTGTTTGCTCAGATGTCTTGTAAGTTCTGTCCAACCAAGGCAGCAACCATTATCCCTGTTGCTTTGTTTGCCGTCCAACTGGGTTTGTATTGCCTGCTACACAGAGAAGAGCCAGTAACTGAGACAACTGGGTTTGCAATGGAGAAAGGGCTTAATTCTGCAGAATGCTAAGCAGAGAGATGGGAGGAATTTCTCAAGTCCCCCTCCCTGAGAATTTGGGAGCCACGGTTTATAAGGATAGTTTGGCTGGCAAAGGGCTAGGTAATTGGGTTTGCTAATTCACTAGGTTTGTGTTATTTCAGTTTCTGGGTTGGGGTCACAATTCCAGTTGAGTCAGTTCCTTGGTATTGGCTGCTGTTCTGGGTGGGTCAGCCAACCCATTGGAACACAGGGCCTGGAAGATATCTCAGAAACTACCTTTAGATGTTGAAAAGGTGATGTTATCTATGGAGAAAGTGAAGAATCTTCATGAACAACAGCTATGTGACTCCAGAGTGGCAATTGTAGAGAAACAAACAAAGGGACAGAGACTAACATCAATCAAACAAGGTGACAGTGGCTGACTATTATCATTATTTTTAGCTAGACTTGTGCCTTTGCAGAGTTTTAGGCTGTTACCCCAGTTCTCACCTTGAACCCTTTTATTGGTTTAAAGGACAGTTTTACTATTCCCACCTTATTTTTCTTCCTCCTTTATTTGCATATGATATACTGTGTATTTTCCTTTTCTCTCTCTCTCTTTTTTTTTTTTTGGCTGAGTCTGGGTTTGAACCCGCCACCTCCGGCATATGGGACAGATGCCCTACTCCTTTGAGCCACAGGTACTGCCTTTTCTCTTTCTTTTTAGAGAATTTTTGTTGCCTGTTCCCCTCAACTGGAACTTAAGCTTTAGGAGTTCATGTACTTTTGTATGTTTGGTTTTCTGCTGTACCTATGGGGGAGGAGAGGAGCCAGGCCCACTGTAGCTCTCAACCTGTAATGGCAGGATAAGTAGGAACCACAGTAATTAGACAAAAGGAGGGGGAACTGTGGGAAGGTTTAGGTATGGTGTTCTCTGAAAAGAACAGAATATGAGCAAAGTCCCACAGACAGGAGTGGGGGATGAACCATGTTATTATTAGCAGCAATATTCTCTGCACTGGATGGATGCTTCATGATTTAATTAATCCCCATTGTTGAAATAATATTATAGTATATATTTTTGCTATAAACGTTATCTGTCTTCAGCATTATTTCTATGGGCTACAATTCTAGAATTGGAACGATTGGACCCCTAATATAAAAATCTGAAAGACTTTTGATTCACATATCAACTGGGTTCCATCAAAGAACAGAACCATGGAGAATAATAGAAAAAGATTTATTGTAAAGTATTAAAAGGCTTACAGAATGTGAGAAGGGAGTCTTGATTGAACTTCCAGGAATAATTCTCTAAGCCTTTTTCTGAATTGGGCCAGCATAGGCACTCATGTCTCTTTTATGAATGGTCAGGAAGCCACCTGCTGAATTGAAAAGTGGCCATTAGAGCTGCTGGATCCAGAACCACGCTGTGCTGGCTGAAACCCATGCCAGAAAATGGATGCCCCATGTTTGACACCCATAAAGAAAGTAAAGGGACAGGGGCAGTAAACACAAATGCCTCTACATGTGCGCTTGCCAAGAGAAATTCCAAGCAACCACCAGTGGCCTCTGCCTCAGGTCTGCTTCCCAGATCTCACCAAGGAGCATCAGCTGGGACCAACTCCAATCACATTAGAATCACAGCTACAAGGGATTCTGGAAGACGGAGTGTCAGCTTTCTGCTTTTGCAGTTTAGAAGGTTGGAAAGCTATTTTAGTCAAAAAGGAGGGAGAAATGGCTGTTGAGGAACACTCCCCCACACCACGGCAGCACCTTCACCTTCTGCCGATTAGTGCTAACGGTCATGATCCCTTCAGGAAGGGGCCTGATACTGGGAAGTGACAGGTTCGTAGCATTATTCTCTATGGTTGGCTTTTGCAGCAAGGAAATTTTTGATAAATTACAAAGGTACCATACTGCGTTTGACGTTGAATATTCATGAGGTTGATCAGTTTCCCAAATGTTTGACAAGTAATGTTTTATTTTTTGAAGTAACTAGTCATCTCTTTGCCATAAATCTATGAAGTTCTTAGTTTTTTTACTAGTGAATTTTTGTATGTATTTTTTGTTGTGGTAAAGTGTAGCTAACATGTTTTACCATTTTAACCATTTTTAAGTGTACAGTTCTGTATCATGAAGTATATTCACACTGATGTGTGGATCTATCTATACCTATGTTTTAAAAATACTATCTATGGACTTTGTTGCAAATTAATTATTTGACATAGTATTCAAATGATTTCTTATCAGTACTGGTAGTTCTATTTTTTTCTTTTTTTTTAAAGTTTAATTCTTAAGTTTAAATATTTTAGCTACTTTGAATATGTTTTGGCTATGGCATGATCAAAGTTCTATTGTTTATATATATTTATGTTTTAAGCTAATATGACTATTTTAAATACTATAGCTTGACAAAATATGTTGAAATTTCTTGGGACATTGATCTTTGTCTCCAAATTTTTCTTTGATCCGTTCATCTGTCCTGAAATAATAACAAACCTTTTAACAGTTACCTGCAATTCCCTTAAGTTATGTGAACACTGCATGTGCAAATGGCCATCTGTAGTTTTATAAATTTTTATTTATTCCTACAATTCTTCATTCTTTTCTTTTGCACTTGGAACAAGTTATTGAATGTTGGGAGAGTATAAATGTTCTGTAAAAAAGGTAAAACAGATGCTTTGTTCTGCAGATTTTCTATTCAGGTCCTTGACAAACCCACAAAGGACTTTCAACTTTATTTTATGGGAATTCCTTCTAGGGCAGGTGGTCATAATTTATTACTATTAATTACATTAATATTGTGTTTTTAGTTAGTATATTTAGCATTATGCCCATATGAGGCTATCTGGGTTAGATAGGATGGGTTGTTGTCTTGGACACTATATGCAAAAATAGTTTTGCCTGTACTTTATTTTAGGGCAAAACATAATTTGCTTAAATAACTAAAAATTTATATTTTAACTTAGATCTCTTTTGTGGTTATAAATAGCTTATAATGCAATGTGAATAGTCTAGTGTGGGAGAAAAAGCTGTTAGCATGAGTGAAGAATTTTGCTGTTAAGACAGATGCTAGACAACGCATTAAAAGATTTTCTGCATGGGGTTTTTGCTTCGATTGCTCTGATCTCATGTTTGAATGAGGAGTAGCAGTAATGTATATCCACACGTATTTATGGAGTGCCTCATACACATCAGCACACAGCACAGCAAGGAGGCATTTGATTTCGGGATGCTTGATCACATGATTAAAAGTCATGAAATGGGAATTTAGTGATGATTCTGTCAACGAAATTTTATACTTGCTTTAATACTATTACTAAAGCTTTGATCAAAAATATATGAGGTTTTTAGAAGACCATAGAAATTCACTACTCTAGTCTGGGATTTTCTTGTAGGGTTGTACCACGTCTGACTTTGTCTCAATTTTCTGCTCCCTTTCTTTCCTGTACGTTGCAATAGTGGGTGTGTGCATACAAGCGCACACACACAAACACACAACTTTTGTTATACAACCCTCTCGATGCTTTTTCCTTTTCTCCATGAAGGCAAAAATATTCCCCTCAACCCTGAATCAATATTCCCTCCCTCCTTCCGACCCTCCCTCTCTCCTCCCTCCCCCCTCTGTACACCTCCCTATCTTCCTCTGTATCCCAGCTTATACCTTATTTCTTCAGAAAGTTTGCGTGATTTATGCTCAAGAGCTTTTCGTTTATTCCTTTTCCTTAACTCCAATCTACATCACAATCTCATTGTACTCTTGAGATTAACAGTATTTCTCTTGTGTGTATATTAGTCTGCCTTATCTGTCCTATTGGTTCATAAATCTTTACAAGATCTAATCCTGAACCTCAGCAAGACATACATGATGATATAACTTTAGAACCTTTGGGTATTATGTTTAGGCTATATCCAAAAGCATCATGTTGTTTTATTTAGGATCTCTCATCTACAGGGAACCGAGGCACTTCATCTATCCTATATGAGGACGTCATCTGGGATTTCCTGGGGACCTGCGGTGGGAGCTAAGGAGCAGGTGGGAACTGGGGGCCTCTTGATCTGAGTGCTCTCTCTGTTTCACTCTCTCTAGATCTTCCTTGAGACATTTAGCCTCTCTTTGCAAGTGCCATTTATTATCTTCTCTAAGTCTATACACCAGGCTGCATTTATAGGAAGTTAAATTATTACTGGAGCCACGTGACCTGGCTTTCAGTCTTGCTTTCCCACTTACTCGCTGTGTGGGCCGTGGACAAGTTTCCTAATCCCTGTGTGCCTCAGTGTTCTCCTGTATAAAATGGGGGTGGGTGGGAGGTGCTAATGACTAATTATTTCAGAGTAAATAAATTAAGAATGTGAAGTATATAGTAAGTACCATGTAAATGGTGCCTTTTACTACTTACACATTTGATTTTTTTTTTTTTTTTGTAGTTTTTGGCTGGGTTTGAACCCACCACCTCTGGTATATGGGACCAGCACCCTACTCCTTTGAGCCACAGGCACTGCCCCACATTTTATTTTTATTTCCTCATAACTCAGCTTTCCCTTGGACTCAGCATGGTTCTCCTGACACTTTCTATGAGATGGTGCTGACTCTGCTTCTAACTCAGTCCCACATTTGCAGGAGAAGAGTCTCCTTGGCTCAGTTCATCTTTGTAAGCTGGGCCATATTGGTATGAGTTTCTGGAAGGCCAGTAGATTGTCTTCCCTTTAGGCAAATCCTTTCCTCTGGTTTAGTCCTCCATGTTAGGAAAGACGGTGGAGTCATGTGGATATAATATAGCTGCTGTTTCTCACCAGGTATAATGAGTTTCCAAGTTTCTAGTTTCCTGCAGATTTGGATGGGGTAAGAAGTGGGTACCAAAAAAATGTATTGAGCAAAGGTATCAGAGACTGTAATAGATTTAAGAAATATCAGTTTTTCTAGTGAGTTTTATGCATGGAATCATGATTTGCTTTGACTTTATAACCTCAATGATATAATTCATGGATTTCTTACTATTACTATCATGGACTCATTAAATCTAGCAAAGATACCGTACCACAGTGTTACAGAAAGAGCACTAAGTTGGAATGGAGTGATTTGACTGAATTATAATTCCTGCTGTCGCTCACTAGTTAATCCTAGATGATGTATGAAAACTGAGTGTAATTTTTCTCACCAGCAGAGACAAAAACATTGGGCACATAAAATATAAAATATTAGTTCTTATTATAAATGTACTACTTTATAAGGAGTAGCTTCCCTGGACAGTGTCTTTATTGAAAAACTCTGCATTAGAGCTCAGAAACAGAGTATGTCATGATCACAATAGATAAAACACCTTTTTAATGTCTATATTTGCCAGATTCAAAAGCCTAGCCATGCAGAGAAAAAATAATCGATGCTAGAGTAAAACTGACAATGAAGTATAAATGATATCAAAGAATAGCAGCTCAGTACTAAGCTGGAAATAATATAATTCCAGCAGTTTTCTTAGATCAAGGACTTGGGCTTCATAAAAGAGTGAGTGAAATCTATGGAAAAATTTGAATATATTGGGATCAGGTATAGCAGGCTCATTTTTATTAATCTCAGTTTTTGAAAATGTCAAAATTAATTTACCTTCTAGTGTTTATATTGAATAGTAATAGCTCAAGCATAGTACACATAGGATTTTAATTGGAGATCATCTTGCCCTTATTGGTTGACTACCTAAAAAGTATAATTTGAGGTCCCTTTCCCAAAATACACCTCCGTTAGCCTCTTCAGTTCTGTAGTATTGATTCTTCTTGAAAAGACAAATTTTATGTAGGCTTCGAAATTGTGTTTTGTGGCAGATGTAACTACCTGGTAAATAATGATGACCATTTTTATTTCACAAATACTCCTAAGGGAATGTTATATATTTGTAGAACATACCCACTTTGAGCCAGACTGCCTGCATTTGAATTCTAGCTCTGTAATTTACTAGTTCTGCGACTCACATTCTCATCTTTGAAACAGGGATAAAGGTAAATCATAGTCATGTACTCCATAGGGTTGAATGAGCTAATATAGAAAAACTGTGTCAGCTCCTATTATGTTAATGAGATGAGAAGGAAGATCTGGAGAATGAAGTCATAAGCGGTGGGTGTGGGGGGGCATCAAGGGACATCATAAAAACACTAGAGCTGAGAATAGTGGAGTATGCTAGAAAATAATACAAAGAGGCCACCCACCCAGAAGGGTAGTGATTATCAACAGATAATCTTCCTTTTTTCACAGTTTTGCAGAGAACCATCCGACCACTGATTAAAACATCATTACTGTGGCTGCCAGAGAAGGGTTAGTGTAAACCTTCTCTCTTATTTTATGGTCCACTAATGCTTTATTTTTCTTTGCCAATGGAAGAGTTTTCTGGTTCCCTCGTTACTACCCTTTAGTAGCTGAGAACCACTGCTTTAGTTACATTCAATTAACACAACGTTTTGTACTAAGCTATAGGAGTATTAAGATTGTTCAGTGTGTATTTTATGTCTATGTAAGAAAATTGGTGTCTGTCAAAAATATCTTAAAGAAACGATGATGAAAAATGCTTTATTTTGAGAATGTTAATGCTGCTGCTTAACTCATTTGTTTGCTTAAACAGGCTGTTAAGTGGCTGAAACAGATGATCTGAAAACTTATTTCCCATAGATTCATCCTGAGGTCTATCACTTAGCACATCACTACCCACTATAACCACTTAGCATTAGTCAGTGAAGCAGCCAAAATGTTATTTTTTTTTCTTGATGGTGATTTTTATTACAATGATGGATCAGTGAATTACTTAAGAATTGAGTTTAGTTTTGACGTTAATAAAATGCAAATGGAAGTGGTTTGATCAAAAAGGAAGTTCATTTCTTTCCCCCATTAACACCTGGATGTAGGCAGCCCATGGATGGCTCTATGGCAAGAAATTCTGCTTCTTGAAATGCTTAAGCACCCTGGCTTCTCATTAATGCTTCCACATCCATGGTCTCTATTTTCCACGTCAAGGCTTCACATTCCTTTTCCCCCTGGGCATAAGGGAAGGCAGGAGGGTGTGCTTGGACCTTTGCTGGGGCTTCACACAGCACTCTGCTCACGTCTCATAACCAGAACTCCGTCCTAGGGGGATGCCTATGGGAAACCGAGAACTGTACTCTTCATTCTGTACAGCCATGTGTTCAGGAAGGAAGGAGACCAGATATTTTGGGAAGAATAGCAGCCTTTGCCAGCCTGGAACTGGGGCAACTATGAGTCAACTTGCAAGATAAGATACGATGCAACCTGCACTTAAATATTCCTCTAAGAATTTCGGAGCCATCTCCAGTTGCTCAGTTTCTTAAAATATAGTACTTAATTATCACAAAAAGGAGCTCATTTATTTTAATCAGTGAATTAGAAGTTTAAGCAAAGAAGATGCAATTTTAGTGATTTGCTTGGCTTCCTAAACTCCTATTTGTTAAATTTCCGTGTTGGATTCCCCATAGTGTCTGATGCATGTGACTGGAGATTTAACTCTATACTGAGCTGGAAGAAATTTAAGGAAGTAAGTCCAGGTCTAGGGCTCAGTATTAGGTCAGCTACTGTCTTCCTTTATTTGGTTCTAAACTTTGACTTTTTTTTTTTTTTTTTTTACAAGCCCTTGCTTTGAGCTTCATTAAATAGGTTCTTCAATATCAAAGTTCTCCTCATTCCTCTGGGGGACAAGGTACCCTAACCCTTTCTCTGAGGTCCTATCTCTGATGCCAACCATATATCTAGCTTTACATTCATCTGACTGACCTGATACTGTGTCTCTGATGGTAAGACATCCATTTGCTCATTTGCTACCCTCTGTGAAACCATTATGCTATTCTGGGCTTCTGGGCATTGCTTGAAACTTTCTAGATTGCTTGTTTCACTAAAGTGTCTTTTTTCCCCTGGGTTTCTGCTTCCCTATTTTAGCTCATTTCAGAAAGCCTTAAGTGACACAGCAATGCCTGCTTAACACCCAATGATCTAGAGGAGAAGTGAGTGGTTCTGTGATGCGTTCTAAGTCCTATTTGCATGATGTAAACAACAACAACATAATGTATGTACATATGTACTTGTCATTATAGACACAAGTACTAAGAAGAAATAGTTGGCAGCAGGGGGCATTCATCATGGTAGCTACGGCTATAGCTTAAATTTGGAGCTGATAAACGGACAGAGAAGAAGGATTCCCTGCAGGAACATACATGAGCATGGTCAGAATTCAATCCTGTCGATTAAAGTCAGGAACATTGATGATCATTGGTGATCCTTTTCACAGCAGACAGCATCACTTCTCACAGCAACCCAGAAGTGCCTTGTCTACTTGGAAATATCTTATTAAAACACTCACAAAATTTCTCTTTACAAGCATGCAAAAGAAAATTTGAATATTTGTACTCTTTCTTTTTAGAAAAGGAACTACCTGGACACTGTGGCTAAAAACTCAGGCTTTGGATACAGACAGACCTCAGTGAACACTGGCTTATCAGTTAAATTATCTCAGGAAAGCTGTTAAATCTCCTTAAACCTCAGTTTGCTCATCTTTAAAATGGGGGAAATAATAGTAATTATCTTACTGGGTTATCGTGAAGAACAAAAAAGCCAAAGTATGTAAATACTTAGAATACTGTCTGATACATTGTATAGCCTTAGTAAATACCCACTTACAGACCAAGGAAGTTACTACAGCTTCATTTCTGTCTTTAAAATGAAGCAGATGAATCACTTAACAGATTAAAAAAATATAGTATGATTCTCCATAGTATCCAAAATGAAATGAAAAAATGATGATTCTACCAGTATACGGTAAGTTCTAGCATTATACCGTTCTGCCATTACACTGTGATACAATGGCGTGTTCTACAGTTATACTATGATAAACTCCACTACCGTGGTGTTTGTATTCTAGCTCTGTGAGTGGTGAGAGGTTGAAGGAATAAGCTGGGTTCAAAAAAGGAAGTCAAAAGGGAGATGTGTTAGAATATTGGCATAATTATCACTCCACCTAAACCCTAATTCCAATCTCCACAATCTCACTTTAAGCCTGGTGTGATTAACTTGATTTCTGGTACAACTGGATATTGTCATACCTGCTTCAAGCTGGTGAAACCTGAAAAGCTTTGGGTGTCAAATCTACATCTGACAAAGCAGGGGAATGCGGTTCTTGCCAGGCATTTGAACACGTATCAGGTAAGGCTTTTCTACGCACAGGCCAGTCTATGGATCAGTAGATTGGCACCATCCAGGAGCCTATTAGAAATGCAGAATCTTGGCACACACCCCCTACCCTCCCCAATTCTAACTGAATCAAAATCTGCTTTTAGACAAGATTCTCAGAGAAGCATTGAGGTGAAGAATATTTGACCTCATGCACTTCATTTGCATATGAGAAATAGTTATGTCAGGGTGGGATCTCACTCACGGACTGTTTCAATCAACTGGCTAAAAATCGCATGTGCCCTGATTCTGTCTATCCTCTTTTTCATTAAAGTCATTAGTTGTGACCTTTGTTCGTGGCTTTAGCGGGAAAATAAAACAGTCCATCACTGTTTAAGTTACTATACCTCACCTTGGTTTAAATGCTCTTGGTCTGTAAGAGAGTTAAACCCACAAGCTCTGGGTTCAGAGAGATGGATTCGAGTTCCACCTCTGCCAGTTGCCTTTGTGAAAATTAGAGAAAATTAGTTTTCTCAAATATAAAATGGGGATAACATTAATGTTCCCCCCCCACACTTAATCTTTTACTGTCTCGTGTGTCTTTTAGAGTCAGATACAGTACTCAGTGTTCGGTCCATTTTCTGGGGTACCCTGAGTGGCTAGCCCAGAGGAGCCTGTAGTTCCAGAATTCATGCAATTAGCTGTTAATGGTAATTTCTGTGTTCAAAATGAGAACAAACCTCCTATTTTCCATTTCTCAGAGCTTACCCACATTTAGTCAACTGAAATTGCGTGCTGTCCCTGTGCTCAGCACTGTCCCAGTGACGGTGACACAATACTGAGCAGAGTAAAGAAAGCCGCTGCTGTCACGGAGCTTACACTGCAGTAACAACTGTAAATGTGATTGTGACTGTCTTATGACAACATTTGTTTTCCCTTTATGTTTAAGACAAATTTCTATAGGCAGGGTTTGTTGCATTTCTAGAATTTTCATTTGCGTATCTCAAACACAAAATCTGAAGAAATGAAGTGCTACCCTCATTATCATCCTTATTATTTTAATTCTAATAACCTACAGAACTTACAACAGCTGTTAAGTTTTGAAAGTCACAAGTGAGTAAAAGCACAATGTTACTGTTGAAGAGTTATTACTATTACTCAGTAGTACTTTTTCAGAGTCTATCACGATGTGGAAAAACTTAGAGGCACCAAATACCACTAAACTTGTAAATCCCAGATTTTAAAGAAGAATTAGAAAGAATAGGACTAAGTTTATACTCATTTAGCTTTGCAAATAAATACCAATTTACATCAACACTCAAAATACATACATTTTGATTTTACAAAGATAATACAAGTAAGTAAAATAAGCATTCATGGCTTTATTTTTCTATTCTAATAACATCTGGCTCTAAAAAAACTATTCTATGTAGTCACACATTTCAATTATATGTATTTTTAAATCAGATATTGCTTCATCAAATCCTTGAATAAATTTACTGGGACCTAATGTGTTTTTTCCTTTTAGTAAGAAGAATAAATTCTAGGATTGAAGATTGGTTGGATGAGGGCTATCTTATCATAGCCCTTCAAATAAAATTCAAACATTATCATCATGTCAATATCAAACTAATTTGAACATTATTCCATATGTAAAACATGATTAAAAATAATCACTGAGGTAGCAAGTTAGAAAATGAGGCTTCCTTCACCTGAAATTTTGCTCCGTTTGCAGAGGAAAATGGACCACAGATGAGAGTTAAAGATTGGGAACTTCCCAAAGAGCATAATGGTTTGCTATCATCAGCAACAAAAATCCCAGAACACATTCTCTTTATGGAGGGTGGCAATGAAGTGTGTGGCCTAAATTATAATGCTTCTTTTTCTTCCATTCTGTGATGCACTTACAGAGGAAGCTAAAGTCAGAAATTGGTTGCTGCTTCCTGTTCTTAATAACATTGAAAAATGTGGTCCTACATGTAATTGGGAAGGTAATTTCCTAAAAAGAATTTAAATAAGCCTTGGATAATAGGCTCGTGTAACCCAAATGCTTCTCAAACCTGACTTGCTGCTTCACTGTGTTTTTCTGACTCCATCAGAAATAATGCATCTTACGAGTTCCCAGCTGTAGATCTGTTCCCAAGAAGTTGGCTTGAAGAACTGTAATATCAAATCCAAAGTGGTGTATTTTGAAACCAGGCTGCCATTTGAAGCTTCCCCTCCCCTGCGAAATAGCAGAGTGCATTAAAATGAATAGTGTTTTTTTTTTTTTAGCAGCTTAATACACTAGTCTTCATTATTTTTCTTACTTTGTTTCCCTCTGGTGCCTCAGAGGGAAAACTGCATGAGTAATTAATTTATATGGAGACATGTCCAACTCAATGAATGTGTCCATTACTGTCTGCTTTGGAACCTGGGCACCACTGCCCCTTTTAGGACACACAGTATGAAATTACCTCCACCTTCTTAACCGACAAGCACCACTAAATGTCTCATCCTAGTAACACGCAGGTTTCCAGAGACAAAGCACATGTTCATGTTTGTTTCCATGTCTTCCGCCTGGCCCTGTTTTTTAAATTTTTTTAACCGAATGTAATAATGCTACAAATTATAATGATGTTCAGGTGCTAGGATCAAATGGGAACAATTTTTAACTTATGAATAAATGAGTCAATACAATCAAACATTCACTTTATTATATTACAATACACAGTGATTTATTTTTTAAGTATTCTAGTATTTATTTAAGGAAGAAGTTTTACATACTAGTAGAAGAAGTTAACTTAGAATTCAATCATTTCCAATCCCTCACTCCTGGTCATCTCCTAGTAGCTATGAGAAAAAGGCCTCTGAAAAGAATTAAAATCACGTGCCATGAGAAGCTCCCTGGCCCTTAATTACTAAGGTCATATGCCCTCATACCCCTGGATGATATGCCCTGACAGCATCTGTCATTTTCTGTCACAAAATCCTCAAACACATGGTTGACTACTGGCGGAAAGTCTAGCAGAAAAGCCACAGCCCAGCCTGATGTGGTTTCCCACATTTTAAAGGGCAAAAAGGATTAATATTTGGATTTTAGGTATCAAGCACTCCATTTCTGAACTACAGATACCACCCTTATACTATTTCTGGTTATTCTTGAGTGTCTGTTTTTTCTCTAGTCTTGAAAAAGAAAACAATTGTCAGGGGGCAATGGGGCAAGAATTGCTAATGGGGCAAGAATTATTACTAGGGGAGAATTACTACCTTGTTGATACTCTAAATGACAATGAATGTGTTTTGCGGTCACTGTGGGCTGGTGCCCTGGAACTGTGATTCAGAGTCACTTAAAATTCCTTTTGTCAGGAGGCAAGGTATGTGTCACCAAACAATATTTTTACGGCTTTTCCAGGGTTTGATGATCTTGTATTTCAGGCTCTCCACATGACTATTTATCAGAGACTCCAAGTGTGATGACCAGTTAGAGATGCTTCTGTCTTCTTCTCAAAGTAGCAGAGGCCACACGGGCCCATGGGACACACATGAATACACTGTGAGCTAGTCCCACTCCAATTTTTGTGGTCTCAAATATATGGTTGGACACCTCATATTCCTTTAGATAATAATTGGGTGACACAAACAGCATTGCTCCAATTTTAATCAACCAGTTCCCTAAGGTCTTTTTAAAGCTCAAGACAGAATTTCTGTGCTACGAGTGACAGCCTGGGCACTTAGAATGGAAATAGTCAAGGTTGAGATGAAGCAGAACTGAATGGACAATTTTCTTTGGCATTGTTTTAAAGAACTTGGCAATCATCTTTGAAGGAGGGTGTGTGTTTATGTTTTCTGACATGGACTTTCTTATACTCAAGCTGGAGCCCCAACTTTTATTTTGGGTAGTATTTTCTCCTGTATGCCTGGTTGCTGTGCTGAGGCTGCCCAGAGTGTGACATTACCTGGATGATTGAAGGGAAAAAATAAAATTTAAATATTTGTCACCTTCGAGTAGAAAAACAAGACCCAAATTATTGCTTTGCAGTCCTGAGTGTTGCTTGCTATGTCTAAACAATCACAGAGCAATTGCAGTGCTCCGAAATTCTGGTAGCTCATTTATACAGAACTCAGTAAAGTGATCCTCCAAATTTTATACCAGGTAAAATATCGATGAACATTTGGTTTTATTAAATAATATATTACAGTTCTAATACCCATTACCACCAACTTCACTTCTTAGTGGAAATTGTAAGTAGTAAGGAAACAATTTAAAATTTTTAAGTATCACTTGGCTGTAGACCCCAAAGTTAACATATAAATGTTTGAGAAAGGCTAATTATTCATATAAAAATATAGTGGTCAAGGTGTGGGTTTTGGAGGAAGATACTCCTGAGCCTCAACATGCTCTACCTTTTTCTAGCTGGGAGAACTCTCTGAGGCTAAAGACTGTGAAATTAAGTCTTTGTTTTTTTAATGCCATTTTTCTTTTAGTGTCTAGCAAATTGTCTGACACATAGTAAATGCTTAACTATGGGAGTGTTAAGGCTTTTTCTTCCTGTGCATGAAAATTCTTTTCCAGTTAGTGTTTTCATGTAAAAAGATTGACCCTTGCTCTTTCCTGAAGATCTGTTGGTTTCTCTTGCGTAAGAAGATGAAACATCACTCAGAAATTTGACATTCTTTTCTTCCTGTTTCCTACTATGTTGCTCATTATTGAACACACCACTTAATTGCTTCTGAACCTGCTTCCTTATTGACTAGTTAAGTGAGGTCAGAAATATACCTAATATTTAATGTTTTTATAATGAAATGAAAGAAAAACATTCTGAAAAAATGAAGAGTTATCGAGGCTAAGGGAAAAGGATTCTATTTTGCTATTAAAACCTTCAGTTGTATCTTCTATATTCTATGATCTGTAATCATCATTGAATTTTATCAGCACCAAAGTTAAACTTGGATTTTATAACTAAATTAAACTTTGAGAAGTCAGTCCTCAAGGTCTTTCCATAATTGAAGGGTACTCATGTAAAATTTTAATTATACTTATCCAGAATATCTCAAATGGCTGCCTATCAGTTCACTTAATTTCATCACCTTACATGAACAATTACTGTGTGACTAACCTAAGGTGGCACTGGGGGACTAGAAATGAACATAGGTATAGCACTTTGAAACATTTTATGCTATAATTTTCCATATTGACATGAAAACAAATAAAATATGACATGATAATGGAATATGTATAAAATAATGGTATCACAACAGGAGATTTTCAGAGACTGATAATTGCCTAACCCAGTATTAATTTTTCCCCTATTTCTTATAGTAGAACCCAAATGTTATACAAGGTGGTAAAATGCCCAGCTAAAGACCCTGGTTAATGAGATGCCAATGGAAGTTTTTGAGCTGGATTTTTGGAAAGTCCCCTTAGCGTGGGGACAAATGATTGGATCTTACTAGCTGGAATGTGGAAGTGATGGCTGGAGCTCTAGCAGCAACCTTGGAACATGATGTGGCCATGAGCATAAAAGCTAGGTATAAAGGGAACAAAGATAGAAGAAGCCCTACATTGATGAGCCAGCAGAACCCTGAACTGTCTGTCCCTCAATTTGAGAGTAGCAATGCATTTCTCTTTTTATTTAGCCCCTTGCAACTTTCATGCTATTGCTAACATCTAAATGTAATTTCAGATGTTGTAAAAGGTATAGTTATGTTTGAGAGGAAAGTACTGTGGAAGGTATCATAGAAAAAGTACACTTGGCAGAAAAGGATGAGCATTTACATCACTACAATAAGTAAACCTATTAAAAAGACTTTGGGGGCAAAACATGATTGTAAGAGGGACTTTACCCAACCAATGCAATCAGTGTAACATGGTTTCTTGTACCCTCAATGAATCCCCAACAATTAAAAAAAAAAAAAAAGACTTTAGGATTTGTTTGTATTCTTCCTCCCCACTTTTTTCATACTCCATAATCATTATTTTATTTTATTGTTTTTGTATCTTTTTTCAGATTAATATGAGGGTACAAATTTTTCAATTACACTGTTCTCACTTCCAGGATAAACTTTCAGTTGTGAAAGAGCCCTTCCCCCAGGGGCGTGATATACACTCTTGCCATGTGGACATTAGGTGAGATCTCACCACATGCCCTCCCTGCTTATGCTAAATGGCCACCCCCGTTCCTGCTTCCTCTTCCCCGGCCCCCATATGAGACTATATTTGTGTTTTATTGTTCATATGAGCATATAATTATTTATATATTGGTTTCATATTAGTATTGAGTACATTGGATATTTATTTTTCCGTTCTTATGATACTTTACTAAGAAGAATGGGTTTCAACTCTATCCAAGTAAATGATGTAAGTCTATAGTGATCAAAACAGCATGGAACTGGTGCAAAAATAGAGACGTATAGAATAGAATAGAGAATCTAGAGATGGACCCAGCCACATATTCTCATTTTATTTTTGATAAGCCTAAAAAATACATGCACTAGGGAAAAGAATCCTTATTTAACAAATGGTGCTGAGAGAACTAGTTATTCACATATAGAAAACTGAAACCAGGCCCACACCTCTTACCACTGACAAAAATTGATTCTCACTGGATAAAGGATTTAAATTTAAGGCACAAAACTATAAAAATTCTAGAAAAGAGTATGGGGAAAATGCTTGAAGATATAGGCCTGGGGAAAAACTTTATAAGGAAGACCCACCCCCAGCAACTTCAGCAATACCAAAAAGAAATAACTGTGATTTGATCAAGCTAAAAAGCTTTTGCATAGCTAAGGGTATCACAAACAAAGCAAACAGACAGCCTTTGGAATGGGAGAAGAATTTTGTATGTTATGAATCTGACAAAGCCATGATAACTAGAATCTACAGAGAACTCAAACAATAAGAAAAGTGCAAACATTCCCCTCTACAAGTGGGCAAGAGACTCGAACAGAAACTTCTCTGAAAATGACACATGAAAAAAATGCTTATTGTCTTTAATGATCAGAGAAATGCAAATCAAAACCACTCTCACATATCGTCTAACCCCAGCAAGATTAACCCGCATCACAAAGTCCAACTAATACAGCTTTTTTGGAAAGAAGTATGGAGAATCCTCAAAACTAAAAGTTGACCTTCCATTTGATCCTATAATCCCTTACCAGGTATCTACCCAGAAGAACAAAAATCTTTTTACCACAAAGACATTTGTACCAGAATGTTTATTGTGGCTCAATTCATGATTGCAAGTCTTGGAAGCAACCCAAATGCCCATTAACCCATGAATAGATTAACAAATTGTGGTATATGTATACCATGGAATACTATTCATTCATTAAAAAAGATACAGACTTTAAATAAGCACTATTTTAATTGGAGAACAAGTTTCAAAGTCACCCATGTGGGACTTCCATGTTCTATTGGTCGAAGACTATAAATTTAACATGAGAATGGGAATAGGTCCTTACTCCAAAATGTATTGTTCCCTGTATTTGACACATTCATATGTGGAGTGCAAATCCTAAACAATTGGTGTGTATATGCATATATGTAATAATTATTGATAAAGCACCAATTCTTTTAAAATTATGCTGCCTTTATGCTATTCTTTCACCACTCACTAGATAAAAATAGCAAGTTATACCCTAAATGCATATGGTCAAGTGAAGGAAACCAGTCTGAAAAGGCTACACACTGCATGATTCCAATCATAAGACTTTGGAACTGACAGAACTATAGAGACAGTAAAAAGGTTTCATGGTTGGCAGATGTTAAGGGGGAAGAGGAGGTAGATCAGTAGGTGGGACATGGGATTTTTTAGGTCAGTGAGACTATTCTCCATGATATTATATGGTGAATATGTGACCTGCATCTATCGCCACTCAAACAACTGTACAACATGCAGAGTGAATACTCATGTGAACTGTGAATTTAGTTAATATGTCAATATTGGCTCATCAAATGTAACAAATGCATCTCACTAAAGCAAGATGTTAATAATAGGGGAAGCTGAGGGTTGGTGCAAGGGTGTATTTGGGAACTCTCTGTACTTTCTTCCTAACTTTTTTCATAAACCTAACACTGCTCTGAAAAAACAAATCCTTCTAATTTAAGCAAAATAACAACTTGCAAAAACTCCAGTGGAGAAACAGAGAGCCTGTTTAATATTGTGAGTATTAACTCCCAAGTTGGGCTTGCAAGGTAGTGGCTGTTTTCCCCTTAAGCCTCCTGGTTTTCTATCTGTGGAGTAGCAGCTCTCCTCCCAGGATTAACTCTAGGAAGACAGGTTTTTTAGTTTTTTAGCTTTCTGCCACAGTGGAAAACACTGCTCAGGGAGCAAACTCATATGGCTCAGGCAGGTAGCTTATGTTTAGTACAGTGTGCCTTATTAGTAAGGGCAAAGGATTCTCTGCCTCTGCATTTTCAGTACAACGATCTCCATCAACTACATTAACAGGACATCCTCTGCCTGCAAGATTCTCAGTGAAATTCTTGCACCAGTTACTTAACTATTTAGGGGCTGGCCTCCCTCTTCTGTGTGCGTCCTTGGTGCAGCTGTCCTCTGGGTCTGTGTGTCCTGTTGCTTACTTGCCCAACGGTTCTACTGTTAATTTCCCTTGGCTTCAACGGGAGGAAAGAACAGCAGCCTAGAGGGGCCGACCCTGATGGGAAGTGGGGTTTTCAGGTTGATTCTACAGTCTCGAGCAGTCCTGTGATGTGCACCATTTCCCTAATAACCATTTCTGATGATGGCATGTAACTTCTTCCTGCCAGCCAGTTAATAAAGTTTATGAATGTGAAGAAATATTATTTAGTTATTCATAATGTCAAGGATGTGGGCTATCATTAGGATAAAAATGGTAATATGCAATAGTGATGAAAAAAAGGAGAAAAAAGATTGATGTACCCATTTGCTGTAATTAATTGAAAATTTAATTTTATAATTCTAAGATCAGATGAGAATTTGATGAGAGAGTTTAGAATTTAATAATTCTAAACATTTCCCCTTTTTTTCCCATAATGATGCCAAGTAGCTACTCAGAAAAGTTATCCTGTAGAACAGTCGTCCCCAAACTTTTTGGCACCAAGGACTAGTTTCACGAAAGACAATTTTTCCACAGACAGTGGGCAGGGGGACGGTTTGGGGATAATTCAAGCACATTGCGTTAATTGTACACTTTATTCCTGCTATTATCACAGTGTAATATGCAGGTATAATGACATAGTTATACAACTCACTGTAATGCAGAATCAGTGGGAGCCCTGAGCCTTTTTTCTCCTGTAACTAGATGGCCCCATGCTAGCATCACCACCTTATTTCCACCTTAGATTATCAGGCAGTAGATTCTCATAAGGACAGTCTAACCTAGACACCTCCCACAAGCAGTGTATGGCAGGGTTCCTGCTCCTGTGAGACTCCACAGCCACTGCTGATGTGAGGGGTGGGCAGAGCTCAGGTGGTGATGCCCGTGATGGGGAGTGGCTGGAAGGACAGACGAAGCTTCACTCCCTTGCCCGCTGCTTACCTACTGTGGTGTGGCTGCATTCCTCACAGGCCACAGATCCACACCAGTGTGACACCCAAGGGTTGGGACTGCAGCTGTAGAAGGCTCTGGTGTGTTTCAGGCTCTGCCGCATTTTCATGTAACCTGGACAGATGGAGGAGGATTGACTCTTGGAACTTCTGACTTAGAGACTCTCAGGCTTATTTTCCAAATAAATGTGAAAAGCAACTGGCGATTCCTTCCTCAAGACAGACCCATCCATTCATGTTAAGTAGACCTGGAACCCTGGAAATCTTTCTCCATTTCTCTCTCTCTCACCTCTCACATCCAAATTAGTCACCACCGGAAATCTTTCTTCTCTCTCTCTCTCCCCCACTCGCTCCTCTCACATCCAAATTAGTCACTATCCACACCACCAGATCCTGTGGATTCTGCCTCCTTTAATGGTTTTCAAATTATTTCCCATTCTTTATCTCCTTAGCTACCACCCTAGTTCAGGCTAATTTCATCTCTCACCTAACAGGCTGCACCAACCTTCTAAGAGTTCTTGCTAAACTCAGGCTTACCCTCTTCTGCAGCTAGGTGAATTTTTTTTTAAATTGCTCTAAAAGTAAGATACAAACACACAAAAAATGCTCAATTTCTAGTTGTACAGCCCAGTCAAATTTCGTATACATATATGATTACCAGTTAGATCACACAGATAAAAGAGAAAGCTGGAGAATCCCCCAAACTCTCAGTGAAGTCCAAGTTGGATTGTTGCAATCTGCTGGCTCCAGCCAGTGGGAAGGGGAAGGGGCCTGATAAGGTAAGGCCTAGAATTGCCTTGATTTATTTTTTGTAGGAGAAAAGTTAATTATATGGGCACACCCAACAACAAGGATGGAAAGTACAGTTCTAGCTGGGTAACCGTCTGCCCCACCACACTCTATTACCATGAAAGAAAGGGAGAATGGTTGTGATGGGCGACTCACAACCTCAGACACATTATTATTATAATATTAAATTTTCCAATCCATAAGACATTTTATAAATTTCCATATGTTTAGTACTTCTTTACTTTATTCCAACAAATTTAAATAATTTTCTCTGTAGAGTTTCGGCACATCTTTTGTTAGATTTATTTCTTGGTGCTATGTATTTTTGATTCTGTTATAAATACTATTTTTGTTTTGTTTTCTGTTGTTGTTTATCTGAAGTAGTGAAGTTTTCTTGTATATTTATTTTATATACATGTGTATCTATAAACCTGTTTAACTATCTTTTAAATTCTGAACATTTATCTGTATCTTTTGGGCTTTCTGTATACAGATTCATATCATCTGTGAGAAATGATAGCTTTATTTCTTCCTTTGTAATCCTGATGCTTTCTTTCTTTTTGGCCTGACTACACTGGCCAGATTTTCTAGTAAAGTGTTGACTGAACCAGTACCAGTAGTTGTTACCTAGTCTTATTCTTAATCTTAATGTGAAAGGTGACTTTAAGCTTGATGATTGACATAGGATTGTGTAGATACTCTTAATCAGGTTAATGAATGTTCTTTTCACTTCTACTTTGGTTAGAGATTTTGTTGTGAATGGATGCTGAAGTTTTTCCAATGCTTTTTCTGCATTCATTGAGCTAATCATAACAATTTTTTTTCCATCATTTAATAGGCTACTGTGGTAAGACACGTTCATTGATTTTGTAATGTTAAATAAGTCTTCTATTCCTGGAATAACACAATTTACCTGTGATGTCATCGGCCTAGACTTTTCTTTGTTAAAAGATTTACGATCACTGATTTAATTTTTGTTTTTAGTAATGGTAATGGAACTGTTTAGCTACTCTGTTTTTTTGGTTGGTCCGTTTAGGTGAGCTATATTATTTTAGAAAAATTTCCATCTTGTTTAAATTTTCAATTTGTTGGCATGAAGTTTTTATTATATTCTCTAACAGGGTTACTTCCAAGCCTGGGGCATGAATACAACTGGTAGCCCACATACTATGTCTAAATGCTTAAAAGTTATGAATCAAGATGATGAACTATTCAATATGTTTCTAGTCTCCTAACTTGAAAAGTACACCTCTATACCAATCTGAAAGAACAGATTCAAATTTAGAATTCTCTCACTCTTCAGACACCATTTTTTCATAATCTCTTATGTTACTTTTTATAATTTTCAGTTCCCTGCTTAAGTTTTCTCACTTTACTTTTACTTCTTTGAACATATTAACACTTTTTTTAGGATCAATAATTGCAGTCTTAAATCTATGTGTGTTTATTTTGATTACCTGTTCGTTTCTGCTGTTCGTGTGCCTGGTGACATGTTTCCTGGGTGCCTGGTGATTTTTTGACACTGCTGGGCATTTTAACTAAAAATTTAATTGTAGGTATAATTAAGGGGTAAGGCAATAGAATCTCAGAGAGAATTTTTGTGTGTTTGTTTCTATTAGGTCTGTGGGTTGCTCTCAATCTGGGACTATCTTATTAATAATACATTCCTGAGGTTTTCTGGATCACACAGATGTTGTGCAGCTGGGTTTCCAGTACTGTTTTATTTTTGGTTCTCCCTTATCATAAAGCCACAGTCCTTTAGTCTTCCAACTCAAGGGTGGACATATATTAGAGTCACCCCACCTTACTGAATACAAAATCCAGGGTCAGTTTTAGTCATGTTAGGCAGTCAGCTAGATATGAGCAGGGTGGATGACAAATATGGTTAGGGCATTTTGGATTATTTTGAGTCAGGCTCACCTGGATTATTATGAGAATGAGGCTGATTAAGACACTGCAGCTGGGTTGTTATCAAGATCTTGCGGGGAGGTTGTTTTTGAGAACTTGCAAGTGGTTTGTTTTGAGAGTAGAGTTAATTAAGACCTTGGGAGGCCTCCAAGAAGCTGCTGATACTCCTCAAAATTATGTATAAAATTCAAAACTGCACTTTTCATGGAGCCTGCAGTCGTGTGGATGGGGCCTGGCTTGCTGAGCAAGTCATTAATAAACTTTCTTTTTCTTGCTAAAACTTTACTTGCTCTTTTCAATTATTTCTGCAACTTCCTCAAGCCACCATGCTGCTCAAACAATCCTCTCTTCTGTATTGGTGTTTCTCCCCTACAGGCAAGGCACTTTCTCAGAAAGTGTTGGGTTTACATCTTTGGGTTCCTATACTCTCCTAAATGTATAGCAACACTTTGAAGCCTAATATTGATACATTTTTTTCTTGAGAGGACGTACATTTGCTTCTTCTACATTGCATAATAGCATCCTAGTTTGAAGTTTCTTGGATGGCACTAGTTATATGAATTTAGGCAGCAAATTCAGGTATCTCAGGAACCATCTCCTTTCTGTTTATCAGTGAAGAAATTTTCTTTGTAGTTTCCTAGAAGTATGTGCATGTGTACATGTGTATGTGCTTTTTACTTGGTTTAAAGGTGCGAGCTTTTAGGGTGCCCGCTTTATGTGGCATCATCATTTTGTCATTGGATATCATTGCAAGAGAGTTTGTTCTTCAATATCTATTAGATAGAATGATGATGAAATCAGGACAAATGTCAAATCTATTCTTGCAAACCCTCCTATATTTATATACAGAATGCCACATGGGCATTCTATATATGTGTATGTACATATAAGAAAGTAGTTCACGGGCGGCACCTGTGGCTCAAAGGAGTAGGGCGCAGGCCCCATATGCTGGAGGTGGCGGATTCAAACCCAGCCTGGGCCAAAAACCGCAAAAAAAAAAAAAAAAGAAAGTAGTTCATAATAATTTTAAATTATTCTTATTATTCTTTAGATTGTTCTTATTATATAAGAAGCTGATTGTGTGTTTATATAAGATGTTTGTAAATTGTACATAAAGCAATAGCATAAGCCAGACTTTGCATGCCTCTTTAATACGACAAACTCTTACAAACTATTTAGGGGAAAAAGAAGTTAAATTTATAAAACACTAAAATCGATTTATAATATATATTTTTTCTCTAGCAAAAAATCAGATTATCAGGAAAAATTTCTCCCTTGTCTAACTATATTTTCATCTTTATAGCTTTATTTATACATAGTTTCCTGCTTTATCCTCTGAATTGTCACAAAATGCCATTCCTTTTATATAATCAGTCATTCAAAGGGCCATGAAAAATATTCCCATATCAATTCTATAAATAATGATCTGAGATATAGCTTTGCATTATTGTAATTTATCTTTAATATTAACAGATAAAAACTTTAAAAACTTAACACTTTAATTTGATCTAGTTATGGCATGTAGCCTCAATAAGATTGAAATTAATGATAATTTTAAGCTAAATGATAAATATTATCAATTAATGATAAATATTAACATGTATTTTGATGCGTTAGAATTATATGTCATGAACCCACCTCTTTTTGTGTCTAAATGTGCCTTTTCTTTTCTGCCTGTCTTTTTCTCTCTATACATGTATACTTTACTTTTTCTTGGTAAGGTTTTTGGTATTAAGATATCAACATTATTTTCTCTGTTTTTCTTCTTGATGTTCCCTCTTTCAATGAGTTATTTTCTTTACCCTTTCTTCTCTTCTTTCCTCACATTGACATGTATAATATAAAATGAAAATATGTATTTAGTCCCTGTTTTATTTATTGAAAAGATTCTATTAACAGAATGTTTCCTTCATACAATAAAGGGTGCATATAAACTTCGTGTGTAATTTACTATGTTACTAATTTAGTATGTTAAGCTATTTTAAATTGCATATGGATTTTTACATCCGTGCTGTATTAGCATGAGTTGCATTTAACCTATATATAGTTGTAAAAAGAACACTCACATGTGAAAATGGAGGCTTGGACTCTCTTAACCTCTCCAAGCCTCAGTTTGCCTATTTGTAAAATGAAGGCGCTAATAAGGTCTTTCAGGATAACAATCCTATTGCTACCTGTGACTCTAAAACCAAAATACCACCCTTTCTGCCTCTATGGAGAGGATCAATTCATAAAGGTATTTCATAGCAGCTACAGCCCGGTCTGTAGCTGCTATGATTGGGTGGTGTGTGATTCTAGGACTTTTCTGATTAAACCATAGAGGCAATTGTTCTAAAATCACTTTAGGTCTTTCTTTATGGTTTAGTTCTTATTTTCCTTCATTAAACATCTCTTTTGAACACAGAGAGGGATTGTAGGCCCTGGTAGAGTTCCCCAAATTACATTTTTGGGCCATACTCTCAAGGTTTTGTAACTAAGAGAGGGCAAAACAAAATATGAAAGAAATAGTACATGACCAAAGATAAAGTTAAGATGGTGGAAAGAAGAACCTAAAGTTTGCTGATAGAGCTAATGTCATTTTGAAGGGAAAGACTTCCTGGGTGTAGAAAGAGATATAAGCGCAACAGCCTCCAGGGCCCTTTGGGGGTCCCAGGCAGCAGAGATGGTGCAGGTGTAGTTGTACCTACAGTAGCAGGGGGCTAATGGATCAGGTGCATAGCAATAGGGGAGCCATTCTGGAGCTTATGGGAGTGACAGAGGCAGATGCTGGAGAGCAGAGCACTAGTGGCCTGAGCAGGTTTGTCAATTGCACTGTCAGGAACGTAAATTCCCCAGGACCCAGACAGAGGAGCATCCAGGGGCTTCTTCCCATGCGATCACGAATATACGCACTTAACCAAGTAGAAATATGCCACCATGGCTTCCTATAGCATCTCCAGCATTTTTGAAAAGCATGCTACTAACACTCAATGTAGGCTGCATTTTGAAGTTGTGAGTCACATGAGACAATACATTGGGTTCCAGGAAAAATATTAAAATAGTGTATTACTATAAAACATAATATGTCTTTTATTTATATTTATATATAATTAGTATTAGGGATTGCAAAATACATAATTATTATAAATAGCATTATGTTATAGTATATAAAATCCTACATTTTAAAATGTATTTTAAATCTTAAGAAATGATGACAAAATTGAATTTTGCCAATATTTACTCATGAGCTGACACTGGTGCGCTTGCTCCGTATGTGGGTTGCACAGCTGTGTGTCTCATGGGTGTGCCGCATGTTGACAGTATAGAGCCCTCACCTTTTACTGATGTTCAGTCTGTCACTCTCTGATGACCCCTGTTTCCATCATCATATCACCTGTATTATAATAATTATAATAATTATTGTTTGACCTTGGGCCCACTGGATAATCTCCTCATCTCAAGATACTTAACTTAATCCTCTCTGCAAAATCCTCTTTCCCCTGGAAGGTAACATATTCACGGGTTCTAGGGATTAGGATGTGGACATCTCGGGAGGACCATTACTCAGCCTACAAGTAAATATTAAATGGTACTGTCTTAGTCCATTTTGTGTTGCTATTACAAAATACCATAGGCTGGGTAATTTACAGGGAGAAAAAGATATTTATTTGGCCCACAATTCACAGTTTTATTGAGAAAAGAAATTTGGGTTATTTATAAAATAAAAGAACTAAAATAGTATTGACATTATCCTTTAAAATTTCTATTTGTATATTATGCTTTATAGGGTAAGGTCAGATTTCTGCCCAGGAAACCAAAAGACTGGGGAATGACAGTTAAGCAAGGCTACTGATGGCTTTTATGAAACGGGGAATTTCAGGATCTACTGAAAATGGCTGATCATAATTCAGCTGCCTTTTCACCACTAAAATGAAATAATTCACAGGAAGATTCTGGGACGATTCCAGAAACACCTTATATCTGCCATCTGCCAAAGCACACAATCTGCCTGCCTGTGGCTCAGAAACAATATTATGGTTTCTACTTCTCTCTCACCTTCTAAAGCTTGTGTGAATGTCTCTCACAGGCAGAATATAACCCAAAACCCAGCTGGCAGGCATTCTCAGAAATGTAGTTCCTAATTTTTTTTAGCCCTTTCCAATCAAAGATCTTGGAAGGCAGACAGTGCTGGGTTGCCCACAGATAATCTGCAAAACACAAGGTACACAAAAGTACAAATATTTAATTTAAAAATAAGTAAACATGAAAGAAAAAAATAAGTAAACATATCTATAGATGGTATTTGCTGAAAATATGTTTATGTGGATAGGTATGTGCAATCACAATGTTTCAGGTAGTACTCTAGTACTCAGCAACGCTAGGGCGGCTCCCACTCTCTCATCTCTCAATTACTGTCCCCAGTTCATAATCCTTCTTCCTGCCCTCTTGTTTTCTGATCACCTCCTTCCTCAACATCCAGTAGATTTTTAGGACACCTCGACTTCCTCTTCTTCCATCATATGTAGATCTTATGGTGTGTGGCTGTTCTTTGGCTATGATGATGACTTTCCTCCTGCGAGTCAATTTGGGAAGTGGGCAATAGAGGGTAAAGTTGAGGGGTCGATGCTCAAATCCTCCAGTATGGTCTGATATGCGGTAAAGGCTGTAAAATCACTATTCACTAATCATTTTTGCTTCAGTACACAAATAGAAATGGTTACAGACAGTACAAGTTTATGTCCCCATTACCAAAAGCTCAATACTTGTTCCCATGGCCAAACAAAGAACAAGAACAAGTATTCTGAGGATAAGGAAAGAGAAGTTTATTAATTTGCCCACAAATGAGGAGGATGGCAGACTCTTTTCTAACTATAAGCAGAAATACAGAGCTTTTAAAGGAAGAAGTTTCAGCCTTGGGCTATTGCTTTTTAACTATAGTTGATACTCCTTACTGACCTCTTCTGGAAGACTATCTCAAGACATCTGCTCAGAAAATTACATCCAGCCATCTCCTGCAGTACAGAAAACCAACAGCACCCCCCCCCCCACCCCTCTAATTACTGACCTCAGGCAAGGATACAGATTTTAATTTACCTAGAAAGTGGGAGGATGGTTAAAGAGACAGCTAATAAAACATCTTTGCTCTTCTTCCAGGCTTTTTCCTCTGTTGCATTCCTAAATCAACTGTAATCTAGTCCAAACAGGTGATAATATCCTATAGACATTTTATATGGCTTCTTTCTCCAGCATGCTTTTTGTTTTTTAGTTCATCTTTCTGGCCACTATTTCATTTGCCCCTACCCATGACAAGTTAAAGAGTATTTCTTATTAAAGAAACAAAATAGAAACAACCTCCCCAAATTCTTCAATGCTCCACCCACTCAATTCTGGCATCCGTGAGGGTCATGTGCAGTTCACAGATGACTCACCGGGCTGTGACAACTGACTTCCACATAGAATCAAGAAAGACTCGGCTCTTGACCCCAGGTGACAGAGCACCTCACCTGTGCAGTCTCCTGATTCAGCAGGAGACTTGTCCCCTTCCGCAGATTGGCCGGCAGAGTAATAGCACCTTTATCACCCAGTGGCAGTCTGCTCAAAGTTAACATCAAAAATAAAAAATAGAAAGGCGGTGACCTCAGGGTGGGTCTACTAAGAATCCTAGGGATAAAACGGTAGGGGCTGGAGCCAAATTACTCTCAAGCCTTTAACTTTTCCCATTACTGACAAGGCTTATGGAAACAAGATTGTGGCGGAAAGGACACTGGTATGTCTCTGCTCACACAGTGCTCTGTAGGATTGTAAAGGACCTCTGCAGAAGTTCTGTTCTGTGTCCAAGGCCCATCCACCCTTCTGGTGTGTGAGATACACGAGCAGTCCTTACTGGCTTCTCAGGGGACACCCTGAAAATCAGGAGCTGTTCTCTTGGTGTTCCTTGGAGGGAAGGGAGGAAGAAAAGAGCGGAGTGGAAAAGATATTTGTGTAAAATATCCTGTATAGGTTTCATCTTTTACTTGGTTTGGTACAAGTAACAAATATCTCAAAGTATTAGTAGCAGAGGAAGGCTGACGGGCATTTTTATGAATGTGGATTTCTGGATAAGTGCAGTTTAACAGTGATTTTTCCTCCAGAGGCTGCAGATTATCACATGCCCCTGGCTGAGGAACTTGTTCTTTATGCTACACCTCAGGGGGAAGACACAGCTGCCAAATTCCTTTGCACAATCCCTAAAGAATGTCTTTTGCCTTTGAGACTGTATTTGCTCAGCCCTGTCAGGTTTGGTTGTGAAGGGTGGGTCAGCCCACGGGGCAAGCTACATACCTTTTGGGGGAGACCCAGGAAGCTGCCCAGCAATGCAAAGGGCAGTAAGAACGTCAGATAGAACATTAGAGCTTGTTTACTGTGGTTAGGAATTTGCCCGGAGGTGTCAGAAGTGCTCCACTGAGGTTCTCTAGATGGTAACTTTTTGTTGTAGCTTTTCAATAAGTTTGTTTACTCGTAGAAAATGATGATACTGGCACAGCTTTTAACCTTTCTTGGTTTGCCTCTGTGAAGTCTGTGAAGGGTGCTGATGCTCTTTTCCTTGTGGTCTTGGCTGGGAAAGGAAAGTCAGAGAGGGAGTATGCACTTAAAGGTATTAGTAATGTTAGGAAAATGCAGTTTATATAGGCTCTTTTCTAGAGTTTGAGATAAAAATAAAAGTGCAGACTGCATAGCCTTTACTAAGTAAGAGGACAAGTAACAGTGGTTTACATTTGTGTGTAGGTTACATGAAGAACAACTTTGATTCTGTGATGTGAACATGTCAAATTAAAAAAATAATTGGTTTCAATTCACAATTTGCTGTTTAGCCTCAGATGGGTTTTTCTATCTCTGGGGGAGGCTTTAGCTGGGACACTTCAAACCTTCACAAGGAAATACATTCATTTAGAAAAGTGTGCACTAAATATCTCTTTATTCCTTCCTACATTTCTACACCTACTTGTTTGACAAGACTTGTGGAAAAACAAAGTACATGAAGCGTGAGAAGGCTCACGTAGAGCAATGTTGGGGTGCTGGGCAGGTGCAACTTTCTGAAAGAATGACCTGTTCTGGCTATGAATGAAAGGAAATTGCAGTCATTTTTCTGGGGTCCTGCCCTGGACCCTCAGTGGCTGTGGGCACAGGATGGGACACAGAGCTGCTCCAGGAGTCTGACGAGGTAGGAGGGAGCATGAAGTCAACTGACTTCCCTTACATGCTGTGGTTGTGGGCCTTTTCAGATCGGTGGTGTTGCGTAAGCAAAGATCCAACAATTACATTTCCCAGGCTTTCTACATGGGGTTGGCCACGGGTGTGTAATATCGAGGTCCACTCCCTGTTTCTGTGTTGCAGAGTTATAGTTAGACTGGATAAACAAGTCAGGCTTTGTGAGTGCTTCTGAGGGGGGAGATGTCCTGTCTGTCACAGCACAAGTCAGAGGCAATGGTAGGAACTCTAGTGTTGGATCCCAAGAACAGAGAATGCACCTGGTGCATTGAAAAGGCTTTTACTCAAAAGGATCATAGAACAGCACACAGTGGAAAGGGAACAGTGGTAATGTTGCAGGGAAGCAGCAGAAGGTTAAAAGCCCTGGCTCTTTCCTGTGCCATTTGCCTGCTGTGAAACTCTGCCCATGTTGCTTAACCACTCTGAATCTGTTTCTTCATCTGTGAAATGAAAATGATAACAGTACTTTAGAAAGTTGTTGGAAAGATGAAATGAGAGAAAGTACAAGTGCTTAGATGCTTACCTGACATAGTAAGAGGTCAAGAAATGTTCCATTATTGTGCATGAACTCTGATCTCACATCCACACTAACATTATTATTGGATCTTTATCAAGTCATCCGAACCTCTCAGAACCTCAGTATTCTTGTCTGGAAAATGAGGTTTTGACTAAAGGCTTATGATGCTTTTTGTCATTCAGCATTTCCCCTCCACAGGGAGATGGTAAAAGGGAGAGGGACTTTTTCCCAATGGGGTTGGTTGGCATAGACCAGGGGTTGGTGCAGCACTGTAGGCTGCAGCTGCTCCAGACCTTTCTGTGCACGCCCACTCCTTTCTCATCTCGTCTAGAGCTGCTTTCTGCTGTGACACAACAGAGCGGAGTTTGTGTGTGTGGCCCAGAAACTCTAACATAAATTATTTACTATCTGACCTTTCAAGAAAACTGTTGTGGACCTCTAGCCATAGTCATTTGTATCAGTGATGCTCATATGAGCTATCACAAAACTTTTATTCTGCACAATGCTTTCATATTAATTTCCGTCTATCTGTGCTCCAAAGCAAGGGGCATCATATTTTATCCACAAATGTTGGATTTGTGAGCAAGAATATTGATGGCTTCTTGGAAATTTCCCCTGATTGGTAGGAAATATTTCATGAGATGCAATTTTTTGGGTAATTGTTATATTTCAAACAGGTAATGACTTTGGAACTACAGGTCGATATTGAGCCTGCTATGCATAAATCATGCCTTAATATTTCTTTTGGTCCTCCCTTGGCAATTTGATTGGTTTGTTATATTAAAATTCCCTCATCAGGTTTTAGTGGTAAAATTGGCAAATGTCAAGATTTATTTTTATAGAAGACATCTGAATGTATAAACATGTCATTTTTCTTCTTCCTGAAAGAACTATATATTAAGTAGAGGAATAGAAAATAAAATGCAAAACTGTTTGAACGTATCAAAAATTTAAAAATAGAATAAGGTGCATGCATGAAACAAGAAAAGCAAATTACCTCGTAGTATTTTGTTGACCTCAGGAGGCCTATCTCTCTTTCTCTCTCTCTCTCTCGCTCTCTCTCTTTCTCACACACACACTCTCCCAATTTATTGAGGCCAACTATTTCTTTACAAAGTTTTTGTTCAAGTGACTTAGTGGTTAGGCGGGGATTAGAGTATTAGTAGGGACTACAGAGTTGTATATGAATGTAAGGTGTTTGAATTTTATGGCACATGGGGAACTTATGATGGATTGGAAGCTGGGGAGTGATATGATTGCATCCATATTTTGGAGAAATAGCATTAGGGATGGGCTATCTTTCCTGGGGAGATATTTGTAGCTATATGTGAATTGTTCCTGTAGTCCACTTCTGAGTAGTTCCAAGGCATAGGTGATCCAGGTTTTGAGATGAAGCGCTGCAGCCTTGGTCACTGCTAATGGTGCTGGGGTAGATGTCTGTGGTGTCTTAGCTCACAGCAACCTTGAACTTTTAGGCTTGAGCAATCTTCTTGCCTCAGCCTCCCAAGTACCTGGGACCACAGGCATATATCACTGTCGCTGTGCCTGGCTAGTTTTTCTATTTCTAGTAGAGATAGGGTCTTGCTACTCTTCAGGGTGCTCTTGAACTCCTGAGCTCAGGCAATCCACCTGCCATGGCCTCCCAGAGTGCTAGGATTACAGGCATGAGACAGGGTGTTTGGCCATAAGAATTAACTGCAAATTGAGGGAAATCAGGAATGAAAATCATGAAATTATAAAATAGCAATTTGAGTTTAAAAGATTTTAATTGGGAAAAATTGGTTCACCCTTCTAGGCTTTTAGTGGAGAAGAAAAAAGCAATTCTTCTTTCCTCTCCCCATGGAATTATTTGCTTCAGCCTGCAGCTGGGAGGGGACTGCACCATAGGTGCCTCGCAGCTTACAAGTGTCCACAGAAGACCATGAGAACAGTGAGATGTGACCAGATAATACCCTGGAGGGAGGAAACTAGCAAAATATTCACTATTAAGTAGGTTAAAAAGACCTAGGATGCCAGTGTGGAGGGATGGTTCTTTTTCCTCTTGACCATCTAATAATTGTCTTCTCAAACTTTGAAACTCACATCAAAATCACCTTCCGGGTCTGGGAGGAATTCTTCATTCTCTCCACTATGCAGTGTCTGGCCTTGAAAATTGCTCTGTACTACTTTATAATGGTATATTATAGTTGTTGAATTAAAAGTCTGTCCCCCCACCAAAAAGTTATAAATTCCTGGTGAACAATCACGAGCTCTCATTAATTTTCCTGTGCCATAGGACTGAAACAATATTAGGGGCATAGGAGGTACTCAGGGTTTGGTAAGTGCACAGATGATTGAAAGAGGATAAATGAGGGTAAGAGGGGGAAATTGGTAAATGCATTGCAGAGGCCAGTTTGGCAATATTTGTTGACTAAAGTTGAAATGTATAACACACACATGCCAAATGCTTTATGTACACTGTCATTCACCACACTATTGTTTGTTAGCATAAGTTTAGAAATGATAGAAATGCCGATCAATGGTGGATTGATGAGTGATTATGGATAATCTACAGCATGGCATACCTAGAAGCATGAAAAAGCAATATATAAATATCTCCAGAATATAACGTAAAAGGAGAAGTGCTTTTGCAGGACAGTGTAATATGCAAAATTTTGTGTAAAAAGTGGAGGAAATCTCCATGTCTTATATTCGTTTATCCTATTGATACATAAATGTCTCCAAAAGACCCACAAGAAACGATTTTTGTTGTTGGAGAGACAGGTTTGGAGGAAGAGGAAGACTTTTCCTTGTGTTCCTTTTTTACTCTGACCACCATAAATATATTCATGGTTCAAAATATTATACATAAATAAATTTTTGAAAAGAAAACTGCACCTGGATGTTTTTAACACCTTTATTCGTAATTGCCAAAACGTAGAAGCAACCAAGATGTCCTTCAGTGGGTGAGTGAATAAATATAGTGTGGAAAAACAGAGAAATAAATACACTGTGGTGTATCCAGACAACGGGATATTATTTACCACTAAAAAGAAATGAGCTATCAAGTCATGAAAAGACATGGAGGAAACTTAAATGCAGGTTACAAAGTGGGAAAAAACCAATCTGAAAATGTTCCATATAGTGTGATTCCAACTACATGACATTCTGCAAAAGGTAAAACGATGGGGACAGTAAAAAGACAGTGACTATGAGAGGTTAATGGAGAGAGAAAGAGAGGTGAATAAACAAGAGAATAGAGGGTTTTCAGGGCAGCAAAATTCTTCTCTATGATACTATTATGGAGGATACATGTTACTATTTGTCTACACTTCTAGAATAGAAAATAACAAGAGTGAAACCCTAATATAACTACAGATTTGGGGGAGGTAATGATAATTTTAATGTAGGTTCATCAGCTGTAACAAATTTACCACTGTGGTGGTGGATGTTGATAGTGAGGAGGATGGGAGTAGATGTGAACTCTTTGAACATTATGTTCAATTTTGCTGTGAACCTAAAACTTCTATAAAAATAATCTATTTAAAAGAAAAAAATAAAGGCTGAGTGTGCTGGCACAGGTCTGTAATCTTAACACTCTGGGAGGTCAAGGCTGGTGGATTGCTTGAGCTCAGGAGTTTGAGACACCCCTGAGCAAGAGCCAGACTCCATCTCTACTAAAAGTAGAAAAACTAGTCCCAGCTACTCCAAGGAGGCTGAGGCAAGAGGATCTATTGAGCCCAGGAGTTTAAGATTGCTGTGAGCTATGACACCATGGCACTCTTGCCTGGGGCAACTTAGTGAAACTCTGAATCAAAACAAAAAAAAGAAAGAAAGAAGAAAAATGGTGAGCTATGTTGCACTGTCATCAAAAGACTCTAGAGTTTGAAGCAATTCTTTGTCATTCTCTGGCATTGTGAGTTGATGAATGTGGGCTGTGGGATATAATTATATAATTTTTGATGCTTTTAACAAAGTAAGTACATGTATACATACATATATTTCCTGCTAAAGCCATGGTACTTTTCCATCCTCTGTTAGTCCCGTCTCAGGTCTGCTGTGACCTCACCTCCTTCTGCAGCCCAGAGCTCAAGAGCAGTCTCTTGGTTACAGTGCCTGATTTCCTTTCTCCTTTCTGGCACTTTGGGAGTCAGCAGAGCTTCATGACCAGGAATGTGGGCTCTACAGTCAGCATCCCTAGACCAGATTCCTGGACATGTCTGATTTCTAGCTGTGTGATCCTGGGGTTTTGTTTTCTCATCTGTAATGTGGACATAACAACACTTCCTGTAATGTAGGGTTTTGCGAAGATCAAATGAAGTAATACTTGTAAAGCACTTAGCAGCGACTGGCAGTTCATAATGATGGTGTGCATGTCCTGCAGTTGCCATCTTGCTGCTCTTGTTATTGTTATTTTTATCATCATCATTATAATCACTGTGAACAATGCCTAAAATCTGCTGCTTTCTTAGAGCAAGAAGTGTTATTTCTTTGGAGCTTGAGAAGAGTCAAAAGCCTCAGGGACTCAGGACTGAGTTCTCGTGATCCCTCTTGATGCAGTGTAGAGTACAGAGTTGGACTTCTGGTTAACAAAACCTGATGTTGTCATTGTGAGCTATCCAGTTGGTGAGGTGATGATTGTCATCAAATAAACAGTGAGTCTGTACAGCAAATTGAACTCAGGCTTCTGTGGGCTTGGGGCTCTGGTCTCTGCTGGTTTCTATCATGCTGGTACCATCCATGGGTGTTAAGCCTCTCCTGTTGAGTCCAAACTTGCCTCACAAACTTCATCTCATCCCTCCAGGAAGCCACCATGAGCCAATCAGTTGGCTTTGACACCTGCGATAAAATCATGGCCATCTCAGACTCTGAGCTTCCATTCGAAAGAGACCTTACGAACTGCCACTCACAGTGAAGTAGGTGTGGTGAAGCCAAGTTATTCTAAGCATGCCCAGTCCAAGGCCTGGGTGAAACCAAAGTTAAGCCTCTTTGGCCACTTCCACACCCAAACACATTTTTGTCCATCCTCTTTACACTGTGAGATTTTAAATATGAGGCAATCTTTTTGTTGAGTGTGTGTTCAGCAGAGGTCTAAACTGTGCTCAAGTGTTTAGATTTACCCCTATTTACACTAAAGATTTTGTTCTAAGTGAAAAGATACTGGTTTGCCTTTGTGGTATGCCTGTTTTGGTGTATAAAGTAAGAACAACCCTTAATTATATGGAAAAATAATTGCTCGGGATCTCAAAGCCTTAAATTGCTTGGAAGATCAAAGGCTATAATGTGGGACGCTTCACTTCATTATAAAGTAAAAACTTATTTTTCGGGTTCTGTATTTTATGAAAGACAAAAACATACACTTAAACATTTTCTAATGCAAATTACTACTGGTCCTGCAAAGAGCTCTTAAACTGTTTTAGCCCTTCATTTTGGCTAAGTTCTAATGCTGAGCATGCTAATTTATATTTTCAATTGAGCCAGGTCATAACTTTGTTTTTCAACTATTTCATTTGTAATATTAATTTCCAACCTCCATCCAACCAACATTTATAGGTATCACAGAAATTTAAAACACATTTTAAAATATTTTACTTACATAAAACTCCATCAAAGGGAGGAATAGACATGTACAAATGTTCTACTTTGAAAGAACACTTTCTACTTTAGATGTTCAAATTCCTCAGCCCAGAATAAGGGAGCATTAGGGAACATGAAGGTCGTGACCTCCCAATTCTAATGACGTCGTGTGTGTGTGTGTGTGTGTGTGTGTGTGTGTGTGTGTGTGTGTGTTGCAGTTGCCATGATCTCCAGTCTGGATATTTCCACTCCTTATAGTCATTTCTGCCATCATAGCTCAACTGGACTGTGGTTTTCAGGAATAGTCTTGCAGGGAGAAGTTGGTTAATTGTTAGTGTGACTGATGAATAAAGATGACCTAGGAAATTCTTTCAAGCCTCTTTGGCTGTTATGGAGGGTGTATCTCAGAACCTGTCATAGGAGCCCCCACCTGGGATGGCTGTCCTGTTATTCCTTCTTCTCAGCTGAAGCAGCCTTGGACATTGGAGCCCACCTTTGCCTCTAGCTAGAAAGATGTCTTGACCATCCTTTTCATGCTTTTTGTATACAATGAAATAACACAAGGATCAAAATTCTTATATTCCATAGTATATTTTTCCTCTGGTAGTTTACAAAGTGTTCTAAGTATAGAATTCATGTAGCAGATTGCTTTTTTGTTTTCTGATTTCAGGGTCCTAGCTTTTTTTCCCCCCAAAGGAAGTTTTTTACTCCAAGCATTGACCTTCCTAGGTTTGTACCTGTGCTCTGGACTTCCAGGCACTGTGGGCAGATAGGAATTCCTTCTACCTCGAGGTTTTTTAAAAAAGAGATCAACATAGGGGCTCGGCGCCTGTGGCTTAACAGGCTAAGGCGCCAGCCACGTACACCTGAGCTGGTGGGTTCGAATCCAGTCCAGGCCCGCCAAACAACAATGACGGCTGCAACCAAAAATGGCCGGGCGTTGTGGCAGGCGCCTGTAGTCCCAGCTACTTGGGAGGTGGAGGCAGGAGACTCGCTTGAGCCCAGGAATTGGAGGTTGCTGTGAGCTGTGATGCCACTGCACTCTATCCAGGGTGACAGCTTGAGGCTCTGTC
>CAUYRH010078010.1:0-11985 GCA_963574655.1 Perodicticus potto
GGAAGGGGAGGAGAGAGGGACAGAGAGAGGGTAAGAGGGAGGGGAGGAGGCTGGGGAGGGAGGAACAGCGGGAAGGGGGAGGGAGAGACAGAAAAAAGAGGGAGGGGGGACAGAGGGGTCTTGGGAGAGAGGGGCAGGGGAGGAAAGAGGGAGAGAGAGATTGGCAGGAGTAACAACAGGTGGGTAAGAAGAGTGGCAAGTTACTGCGTAGGACTCGGGTCTGAGGACCAGCTTCCACGTCTGGTGGCCGCCAAACCGCAGCCTCCTCTCCCTCTGCCTCCCGCCCTGCCCAGGGGCAGCTCTGTCACTCAGGGAGATCCCTGTCCTGGCCTCTGGGCAGTCTGCTCAGGCTGTTTGGTCTGTGGAACTGGCACCCAGGCCCGAATCCAGACATGCGGGTGGAAATCCCTGCTCAGCCCATGGCTGCCTCTGTGGATTTGCGTGACTTCCCCAGAGACTCACTTTCCTGAGGAGCCTCAGGGGTGTTCACAAGAACTGAATTTGCAACAGTACAGATGGGAAGATTCTGGATACGTGGGCTGAGAACCCCAAACTCCACAGAACATCAAGAAGCAGCCGAGAAAGAGACAAGTTGTTTCTTGCTGAGGGTGTGGAAGGCCTCACCTGTCTGTGTGTCCACGCTCCCCACGGCCACCCGAGCCCTTTCCCCTGAGTTCCGGGTGTCCAGCTCCCCACGGCCACCCGAGCCCTTTCCCCTGAGTTCCGGGTGTCCAGCTCCCCACGGCCACCCGAGCCCTTTCCTCTGAGTTCCGGGTCTGGGCCTAAGAATTCTGGAACTTCACCTGGAGGAGCTGCCCATGAAGACAGGACCCACGTGCGCCAAGAAGAACCAGAGTTACAGGTCCCCAGCGCGGGCTTGATCCTGCTCCCAGCTGTGTGGACACACATAGCTGCTCTTTTAGTAGAAAAAACAGTGGTCAGAAACTGTGCATAAAACAAAGAGCTAAACAGCATGGTTTAAATAGGAAAGGAAGCAGGGACAATATTGTCACATAACCAGGGTAGTCTCTGGTCTGGCCCGGCCTGGAGCTCTGAGGACGTAAGGGGAGGCTCCATTTCCTCTTTGTGTGGTCAGTTCTCCGGCAAATGGAAGTGTTTCCCAGGAGAAGTGTTTGGCTAGTCCTGATGGAATTCAAAAGCTAAAGGCATTATCCTTTCCACTCTGCAGACGCAAAAGCTTAACAACACCGGGATGGTCCCAGCTTTACCCGCTCCTTATTAAAACATATGACAGCAGAGCCCCACGCTGATCGTGTTAGGGAGACTTTGCAGAAAATTTGCTTCAATGATGTGTTATTTTAATACTAAGTTTGCCAAATCCCTTGCCTGGCTGGACTCACTTTTAATAATTAAAAACTCAATTAACTCAGATACACACGCACAGGCAGCGTGTGAGCTCGGGTTTCACTGGAGCCCGGCTGGAAGGGATGGCAGACAGTTTACGGGCTCTTTTTTTCCAATTCGAACCTGCAGGGCCTTGTGCCCCAGCCTCTGTCTCCCTGACGGCCGTGCGCTTTCTTCACAGCAACTTTAATCAAGACCAGACTGAGCCTGATGTGAAATAAGATCTGAAGGCCCGGAGAAGTCATCCTAATGAAACTCGAGCAGCTGGAGCCCACAGACGGAGAGCAGCTGATTTAGAAACATTTCAATTCTCCATTTCCAGTCCATCTTAAAGGGAACACAGCTCAAGTCTTTTGGAGGCTGAAAAAGTTTCATGAGCTCTTGGGGCTGTCTGTGAACCTGAACCTGGCTGTATGTCTAGTTTAGGAAGTGAGAAATGACTTTGAGGATGATCCTACGGTTGGGTCTGCAGTCACTTGGGTACCAGGGGGTTTGTGCGTGGTTTTCTGGTAAAGGAGCAAAGAAGAACAATGAACATGGTCACAGGTCAAGTCCTGTATGTGAGTCTTTTCAGGACCTGATTTTAATTAAATCAGAGCAGCAGAGCTACAGTAGTGAGGCCTTGTGAAAACTAGGAAAGCTGGGAAAATGTGTCCTTGGCACAAAATGAAATGAGAAACAGGGCCTGTAGCTTTAGCAGCGCTCTGTGGATGCTGGGGGAGAGCAGGAGCCCAGGCAGAGCAGCTGCGGGCCTCCTGGCCTTGGTGTGTGAGACCTTCTCTGTCCCACTCTCTGGTTGGAGTGAGAAGCTTCCGCGTGTCCAGAGCGGTGCCGTGGTGGGTTCTTTGTCCCGGACAGGCTGTCTTTCCAGTCTGTGGTTGTAAACTTGAGTCTTTCACATTTACCTGCTCAATGGAAAGAGAACTGGCTGGAAAAACTAAATCCTTTAGCCCTGCCACTTCCTGGAGCAGGATATACGTCCCTTTATCACTCGTTACTTATGCACCGGAGGAGGTAAAAGGGCTCCCAGGCCTACTTCACGTGAGGTCACTTGGAGCAACAGGTGTGGAAGGAAGCAGAATGCTTTGCTTCCTCTAACAGTTCTGGCGAAGTTGCAAATGGCCTCTCCAAAATCCGATGTGCCCAGAAAGCCCCTGGATTTATGCATAACTGGTAAGCTCAGCCTCAAGAACTCCTCTCATTCTCCCGTCTTTGGGGAGTGGGAACTGATTTAGCCCAACCCAGTGTAAAATTTGGTCCAATCCCAAATATAGTTATTCCTGTTTAGTCCAGTGTCTTAGGGAATAATTTCTTAGTGTTGCAAATATCTTCCTTCTTAACCTACTCTTCTGCAGGTGTGTGGGATTAGCTTCCAACAACCCCATAGCCCTGCAGGAAATGGGTCTTGGGAGCTTGTGCTGGTCTTTCGGGATGCTCAGCTCCTGTCCCCTGTGGTGTGACTGGCCCTGTCCTGTCCTGCTGGCACCTCTTCTGTGTTTGTGGACTCTACATGTATGGTCTAGTCTTTCCTGAACCTTGAGCCTAGAGGTTCTTTCCGGCCTTGCCCCCATCCTGTTGGAGAAGTTCATGAGTTCACCCAGTTCCCAGCCCAGGTGTCTACCTGGTACTGAAGGGCTGTGAATGTACTTGTTTTCCCAAGAAGGTAGGTGCCTTGCCAGCCAAATGATTTCAACCCAGCATTCACCATATGCAGGACACTGGGCAGCGGGTGGGAACTACTCAGAGGGCAAACCGAATCCTTTTTCAGCTTAAGCATTTAGCTTTATTGTCTTCCAGGCTGCTGTAACCCTGTACCTCCGAGGTACAGCAGCTGGTCTCACGCAGCCTGGAAGGTAACCACTGCCTTTCTCCCCATTAGCAATAGGCAAATGGGGCGCGTATCTGACCTTCTGTCTCCCCAACCCCTGTCTCTTTGGTCTCATCACGTAACCCCTTTCGGCCAGTGATTTTCAACCCGTGTGCCGCAGCAGAGGATCTTAGGGGTGCCACGAAAAATTTTGAAGCTCATTAATCAAATTATTTTTGGGAGACATTTGAAGCACAGGAAGTATATATTTTTTTAAATACTTTTTTGGATCAACATAATTTAAATGTGCCTTGAAAGTTTAACTATAGGTTCAAGTGGGCTGTGAGATAAAAAAGGTTGAAAAATACTTTTCTAGACTTTTTGTCTCCTGAGCCTCCTGTGAGACCAGTCGCCCTCGTGTCCAGCTGCAGCTGTGGGTCTCTTCTGCAGGCTTTGTCTCTGTTTAATTCTTCTCTGCCTATTGGGGGTGTAAAGTTTTCTTTTAATTTTATAGACTCCAGACTATTTAATTTTGAAATCTTGTGAAATATTATTTCTCTTTTTATGTAATATCAATATAAATGAGAGAGAATTTTCTTGAGGCAATTTTAAAGTGCAATATTTATTAGTAGTAAATTTGACTTCAGGAGAAATAACATACACAAAAGAAATTTCCCAACGACACAAACCCTACGTTTGTGAAACTACGTATGGTCTAAATGTAGCAACACATTATTGTGAATTTTAAATGAAAAGGGACTGATACAAATGAAATAATTTTAGTCAAATAAAAAAGTTTTAAAATGGCAGCTTTTAAAAATGGTACCAAGTAGAAAATTCATCAAGGAATTAAAGTGGTGTGGTGAGGTTGAAGGCTGCTTGTATGCTCCGTCTCCCCCGCTTTCTCAGTAGAATCTCGGGCAAGGTTCCTTGTTGGAAAACTGTTTCCTGGTTTTCCTGCTGTCCGGTGTGGTCACCTATCTGTGTTCTGGCCAATGAGCTGTAGCAGAGCTGGTGTGTGTGGGGTTCCTGAAGAGGCTGGGTACGATGAGGAAACACCATTCCTTTTCTTTCCTTTTCCTCTTGTCCTGGCTGGATTACCAGCAGCCTTTGGACCAGAACTGCCCTCAGAGCTGGGCCTGGAATAGGATGGAAGAGGCATGCTTCTTGATAACTTCATGGAAACATAATATTCTCATGCCCGAGGGCGCATAGCCAGACTTCTTTCATGTGAGAGAAAATAAACTCTTGTGTGATCAGTATACTTACTTTCCTGGTCTCAGTTTATTCATGACTAAATAGAATTCCTGAAAGATATACTGGCCTAATTAGGTTCTGAAAAATAGTTTCGAAGAGTCATCGATACGGCTGTCCTTCTGATTAAAATGTGTAGTGAAGTAGTTCTTAGTGTCAAGAGGTTGGGATGGAAATTTCTACCAGGTCAAGATGACAAAACATCTTGTACTCTTTTAAAAGTAAACAGCTCAGTACAAGTTAAGGGTTTGTGTTATTCCTACCTCCTCTGGAAACCTCAGACAGATTCCATTTTCTGTCATGCCACTACTATGCAAATCTTGAATTGCAAATTTCTCTAATTGCAGAGGCTGCTGGGAAAATGCACACACGATGGGCTGCACATCGTCCTGTCTGGACGCCCTGTCCCTCAGATAGGGGCAAATACCTGTGGTTTGCATCTGCCTGGGGCAGGTTAAATGGAACCAGCTGGGGGATTTTGGTGGGAAATTACAATGGTTTCGTAACTCAGATGTCACTGGAGTCTTCCGGACCTTTATGGTCTAGATAAGAATGGCCCAATCTTTCACAAATAAAGACCAGGAAAGTTCCATGCCCAACCAAAATTCTGAAATTCACAGTCACCTCTGGCTCTATTTCCTGTGTCCTCTGAAGTCTCATTTTGCACTCTGTATCTTAAAGCTATATCAATGTTTTCCCCTCATAGTACCACAAATTTAGGGCTGCCTTCTTGATCTTTCTCCCCCAAACAATTGTGAGGACACAGCTGGAGACAGTCATTTTCAATTGGTATGCTGTGGTACACTGGTGTGCCGTGAGAGGGACTAAGGTGTGCAGGGAAAATTTTTAAAGATCATTAATTAAATTATTTTTGAAAGAAGTTCAAAGCACAGTAAGTATATTCTTTTTTTTACTCCTTTTCTGGATCCACATAATTTAAGTGTGCCATGAAGTTTAACGATGGGTTCAAGTGCGCCATGAGAGAAAAGATTGAAAGACACAGCTGTAACAGGATGTGTACCAGAGGTCTGGGGGCTACTGCATGGCGGTTCATCCCACCTCAGTGCATGGCAGTCAGCGCACAATTACATATTAAATGGCCTTATTCATAAATGTTATCTAAAGACTCCTAGCACTACTAGGGTGTCTCACTAGCTCTGCCCACACCTCTTGCCACTTTGCTAGCTGTAATGCAAGTGTTCAGACTGGGACAGGCTGGAGAGTAACTTGGGCATTGAGGGCAGGTGCAACGTGACTTCATTCGGCTCACGCAGCTGGCGAACAAGTGTGGAAAGTCCGGCCTTACTCAGCTATGGTGGCTGGTGAGCTGAGCTACACAGGAGGTCTGAAGTCCACACAGGTGGAAGGTCCCATACAACGTTATACCCAGGGGGAACAAGAAAGGCAGGTGCCAAGCAACAGTGACATAATCATGACATCACTGTGTATAGTTACAGTTACCTAGAAAAAACCAGTGACTTCTGATGGCACCCGGGGTGAGAAAGCCCAAACAATTTTGTCTGGCTCTTTACTAGCTCTTCTCTCTCCTTAATTTTTCCTTCTTTCTTAATTTCCACTTGCTTCCCAGGATTCTCCTGTGGACTCCATGCTCTTCTAGCTCAAGTCTCTCCAGCACTTATTCCCAGCTCAGCACTAGACTCATCTCCTCAGGTTCAAACTCATCGAGATGTTTGTTTGAATGAATGTGTTATTTCTTTAATTAAGCTGTCCTTTCTCTACAAGGCAGTAGAGGGTTTTAAAAAGGATCTCTTACTTCAGGTGTCCCTATAAGAGGACACAGATGATAGTCATTCTGAAAGGAATCAAGAATAAAGCTAATTAGTGTTTTCATGTTCAACAGCAACCAGAAGTGGGTGTGTCACCACCCTAGGAAGCCAGAAAATGTACAGTTATCCTGGCCATTGAATACCAGAAATGGTGGCAGGAGCGACCGAAGTGATAGAACTCTTGAGTGTTGGAATATGTTTTGAAGCAGAGCTAAGAAAATACTTCCCAGGTTTTTTAAAAAAAGAAGTTTGTCTGCAAGGACGAACTTAAGGGCAAATAGAAGGGTCATGGTGAAGAGACCTTCTCAGACAGGGCACAGAGCTGGGCTTTGCCAGCCCCTTGGTTTTCACAGTAGGCCAGAGTCCAGGTGCCCTTGTCTTCCTTCCCATGGTTGGAACAGAGATGCCCTTATGAGCCCACACCTCTCTGGGAGGAGTTTTCAGATCAACCCAGTGAACTGTCCAACTTAAAAGTTCCCCACACTCTAGGTCAGGACTTCCCATGTGTTCAGCAATTATGAGACAGCAAGTTACTTTATCACTAGTATACTCCAAGACCCAGATGAGCTATTTCATACTTACCGCTGAACTACACATTTGTGCTGTAAGACTCCCAAGCAAGGCCGGTGGCATATCTGGGAAGGGGGTATACCACCCGGGCCAGAAGGGACAGGACCGGGCTCCATATCCCAGAGAAGTAAAATTTCATGCCTTAATGGTGTATTTCTACTTTGCTTAAGCCAATTATTGCTGTTATGAATAGAATGTTTGTGCCCCCTCCCCCAGTTCATACTCTGAAACCCTAAGCCCCAGTGCGATTGTATTTGGAAGCAGAGTCTTTGTGGATGATTAGTTTAGATGAGTTCATGAGGGTGAGGCCACAAGATGCGATTAGTGTCCTAATTAGAAGAGAAGGAGAGACTAGAGCCCCCCTCTGGGTCTGAGAAGGCAGCTGGCTGTCCACCAGCCAGAGAGTCCTTACCAGGAGGTGAAGCCTCCAGCACTCTCATCTCGGATGTCTCAGCCTTCAGAACTGTGGGGAATAAACATCCGTTGTTAAAGCCACCCTGTCCATCGTGTTTTGTTATAGCAATCCAAGCCAAGACAATTGCCCTGTGAGAATGCAGGCTATGATTGCCACACCCGACAATTTTTAAAGGAAAGCTGAAATTTTCTGGTATTTAAAACACTAGGTGAGCCAAATGAAACAAAGCTGTAGGCTGAATGTGGCCTCTGGGTCACCATTTTGCAACTTTTCCAGTAGTGCTTAAGAGTTCAGGCTCTAAAGTAGGGTAGGCCTGAGTTTCTTAAGCCTCAGCATTCATGAGCTGCATGTCCTTGAGTCATAAACTTACCTTCTTTGATCTCGGTTGGTTTTCTCACCTGTAAACTGAGCATAATAATACTACCCCATGGCGCGGAAGTGGCACAGTGCTAGACCATGTTAGAATGAGCCAATCTGGAAAGCTAAATGCTGTATTGCTCCAACTCCACGACACTCTGGAAAAGGCAAAACTATGGCGATAGTACAAAGGTCGGTGGTTGCTGGCGGTTCAGAGGGAGGGAAAGAAGGATGAGCAGGTGGTGCGCAGGGGATGTTTGTTAGTGAAGCTATTCTGGGTGATACTATAATGGTAAATACTTGTCCTTATGCAATTGTCAAAAGCCACAATGTGTACAAAACAGTGAACTCTGATCTAACTGTGGACTTCAGTCAATAATCATGTGTCAGTATCAGCTCATCACTTGGTTCAAGTGTACCACACTAATACAATATGTTAATAAAAGGAGAAACTTGTGGGGTTGGTAGGAAGGAAGTATATGGGGAAAAACATGAAAATAAATGATGGTTATTCATAATGATTATGAATTATGCTTATGTCACCTGGTTATTGCTGCATACCCAGGCACTCCAAACCTTAGTGATTTCAGAGTCATATCAACAGCGGTGCCTGGGTGATTCTGATGATTTGAGCCTGGCTTGGCTGATCTCAGTCAGCTGCAGATCAGCTAGCTCTTCTGGGTGAGCCTTTGTCACCTGGGGCTCTTGTCCATGCACCACATGCACCAGCTCGGCCTCAGCTTGTACGATGGGGCTGATGACCCGGCCAGGTGCTCTCTGGTTCTCCACAGCTTCCATATCCAGGGGCCACACAAGTTGCAAGCTTCACCCAGACCTTCGTTTTGTCACCTGTAAACTGAGCATAATAATAATGAGCCGAGGTGGGGGATGGGTTTTTCCTTGTCACGGGCGGAGCTGTAACACTGCAGTGCAAAGGGCTGGGATGCAGGAAGACAGTAACTGTGGTCATTTTCCTTTAGATGGTCCACCAGCAGGGGAGTGTGGAAGTTTTCCTCTTACCACACCTGCGACATTACTCAGGGCCCTTAGGATTCTTTTCGAGACCATATCACTGGCACCTTTTCTTTAATCTAGATGGAGGTTTGTATTGAAAAGTTGAACTGGACCAGAGCCTGTGATATTAGTCCAGAGAGACTAAGGGAATTAAAAAAAATCACTCAAATGGATGTGTAAGTCTGTCCTGAAAAAACGAGGACTTTAAAAAATGGGACGGCCCTTGAAAGCTGTCAGTAAACCTGTCACAGGCCCTGCAGGCACATGGCCACAGCTCTTGTTTTGTGTTATCAAGAGCAGTGGTTTTTGTTGCCCAGTAACATGGGAAAAAGAAAATTTGACTCCATTCACCACAGTTTATGAAGGCCTAAGACACCCAAACATGACTCATGACCTTCGCTGTGGGAGTAAGAGTAAGAGCTGCCCTGGAAATAAATGTGACACAAACACTGCACTCAACTTGGCTCTGGGGAGTCCGTGACATTTGAGGGAGAAATGCTTGTACTGCTCATGCTCTTGAGGGTTGTTGTTTATGTCTGTGAACAAGCAGTGTGCAATTTTACTGGAAAAAGTATTTTTTTAAAACCCCAAACACCCACATTATGGAGAAATAGAGTTGAAAATTTTCCAGTTTTGTAGTTGAATTTAGATTCTTAGCTCTACGAAAATATTTAGAACCATATTCTATTGGCATGGTGTGGGACTTCAAAATGTCCCAAGGGAAGAACCCCAGACATCATTAGTTGTTGAACTCAAGTGCTGAGGCTGCCTCTGACCCACACGTGGCCAGCACACCGCCCGCTGTCTGCCCTCTACCCTGTCTCCAGGACGCTCTTTCTGCCTCCTGGGAATGAGAGGCTCTGGGTGTACTCCAGCCTTTCTCTCCTTAGCCTACTTCTTAAACTCTTCCAGAGAACCGTTGATTCTCTACAAAATTCCATTTCTCCAAAACTCGGGAGCCAAACCTTGGCAGGTTTTCTTCCAGTCAGGAACCAGGGTAAAGGAAAAAGTGCCAGAGTTGCTGCCTCTCTCCTCCTGAGTCTTTCAATCTTGGCTTATTTTATATTGAAGGATGTTTCTAGAATATTTTTTTAGGGACAAGAGGAAGCTTGCTCTTTTCTCCCCAAAAGTTCGCTGAAAAAGCAATTCACAATTCAAGCATATTGATAAGAGAAATGTTTATTTACCAACCCCACAGGTGTGGGGAGAATCACTGAGAGATTACCCAATATCAGTGTTGGTCAGATACAGGGCGGCCGTTAAGTTCATGGGCAGTTGAAACTTTATGGACACCCTGTATTTTTAAACGCGTCTTTTAGAAGGAAGGGGAATGTGCAATGTGGGTGTGACAAGTGGTTTCTGGGGAGGAAGAATAGATGGGGAAGCATACTGACTTGTAAATGAACCTTAGAGATAAGTATTGTGTTTAAAATGATTGGGGCCACATCTGTTAGCAGGCTTTATTTTCTTTCCTGCAATATAGAGTGAGACAACAAGGAGTAGAAAGGAAGCCGGTTGACCCCTTTGACCTGTTGATCAGTCTGGTTTATGCAAATACAGGGAGAGCCCTTTCCAATGCTCCTTGACCTTGAACGGTCTTTAATTCAAAGTATTCTTTTATACCAAGAAGTCATATTTTGGGATGAAATTTCTTTGGCTCCTTCGTTTCCCAAAGTATATTCCGTGGAACACACGTTCAGTGAAATGATTTTTAAGAAAGGGCTCCATGGGATAACTCCAAGAATCAGTGCAAGGCCTGTTAGTAAAGAAAAGCTCTGAGAAGTTTTCCTGTAAAGAAGCACATTTAATTTTTTTTTTTTTTAATAATCCACTGATTCCCACTTGTTTTCCCAGGGAATCTTCTTAAGAATAGTAAGAATGACTGGGAAGAGTTTGGGAAATGCTGTTTCAAATCGAAGTGGGGCTGGTGAGGGGGGTTTGGGGCATTTATGTTCCTGTCTCATGGGTATGTAAGCATCCCTTATCCTTGCAAAAATCCTTGCAAGATGTAACCTCTTCCTTCTCCAGGAGGGAGTCTTTGGTGCCAATGACTCTTTGCTATGAATGACGATAATATGCTGTGGTTAGAAAATGAAATAAAAAAACCAAATCTGAGCACACACATACAAACACATGCCCACACTCACTGAAATTTTTTTTCTCAAGGGTACATGTTTCCATTTGGCAATAAAGTGGGAATAAATAAAATACTTTCAAAGAAAAAAAAAGACCAAGTTGGAGATGCTGGTGGTTTTGTGTGGCCATTGTTGAGTATTCTCTTTTGAAAGGCTCAAACCTATTTTTGCTGTAGGCTGGAAATTTATTGTACATAAATTGAAACAAACAAAATTCAATAGTTTTTCAATTTGCTTTTTAGCCCGGTGTTTGATCAAAGAATCCTGGTAACAGCTACACAAATTAAACCGGTGGTTCTTACCCAGCCACTCCGAAGCTGGCTTTCTCTCGGTGCCTGTGTTTAGGTAGTAATTGGCTTTGGTTGAGGTGGGTGGGACTGAGCTGGGGCATAAGGTGACTTTGGCAATATTAAAAAAAAAAAAAAAAAGAGGATTGGATTAGATCAGATATTTTCAAACTCTGTTTTATCCTCCTTAGAACCCTTTTCTTCCATGAAATCTTCTTTGAAAATCTGGACAAATATAAAAATAGCATCAAAGTAGATTATATTGATGTGATTGACATGGAAAAAGGGGCAGTGGCAGGGACAGGGGACTCTGAGTGGGTGGGGGCTGCTCTTGGCCTCACCTCACACTGCAGCGACCCCCAAAGTGACTTCTCACAGTAGCGTTCGAAGACTCCCAGATGAGATTGTTTTTTGTCGACTGAAAACTCCAGTGTTTAATCTTTTTGGTGTCGTGAGAGTAAATAACAACCAAAATGCACAAGAAGAACCTGGGTCAGTGTTTTTCTCATGTTTTTGATGGAAACGCCTAATAACAGGAAAGAATTAACATGCAATCCCACCTCATGATGCCCAGTCTGGAAGGGTAGCCAGAGACACGCCTTTAAAGCATGATTTTCACAGCCCCTGCTTTATCTTAAAAGCTAAAATATAATTCCTACTTGTCTCGCTGGTCAGTAGTAGATAAACTATTCTCTTAAGTAGGTAAATGTTGGGAAGTGGGTTGAATTGAAGAGGGCTGACACTGCGTATCAGGTTGGCATCTGATGTTTTTTACTTCGTTAATGTCCGATTTTGTTTTTTTTTTAAATACATGTATTTTATTATTCTTCATTACATTATTCCCCCCCACACACCCCTCAGTGGTAAGACAGAATTGATTTACAGAAAAGAATACAGAAAACACTAAAGCTCCTGGTAGAGGGAGAGAATTCAAGTGGGGAGAGAGAAGCTCTCTCCGTTCCTCTCCCAGTCTTTTAATGTCCGATTTTGATAA
>CAUYRH010078015.1:0-22324 GCA_963574655.1 Perodicticus potto
CTGCAGCCAAAAAATGGCCGGGCGTTGTGGCGGGCGCCTGTAGTCCCAGCTACTTGGGAGGCGGAGGCAGGAGACTCGCTTGAGCCCAGGAATTGGAGGTTGCTGTGAGCTGTGATGCCACATCACTCTACCCACGGGGAAAGCTTGAGGCTCTGTCTCAAAAAAAAAAATTAATTAATTAAAAAAAAAAAAAAAGAATTTCAAAGGCTCTCACATAATATTTATTGAACACATAGTCCAAAATTAACAGCTATAAAGAGAAAAATTCAGAATTTGAACTCAGGCCTTTTCATTGTTGTATCATTGTTTACTCTGTGTTTTTCTGTCTTTGTGCATTTATTCGTGCTGTTCTCTCTTCCAAAGATGATTTCCCGCTACTTCTATATGTAAAATCCTGCCATTCCCCAGTCTTAACTCAGACAAGCCACCCTCCAGGAACCATCTAATATCCCCCTGGTGTTTCTTCATACTTCTTCGCCCATATTTTTCTGTGTAACCGCCACATTTTGCTCAAATCTTTGTTAGATTCAACAAACTTTTCCTAGCATTATTATTATTTGTGATATTTTTGTTCTCTCCAGGAACATTTGTTCACTTGCATAGACTTTCACTTCTGGAATAATTGTCGGGTCTACTGTGTGCAGACCACTGACGGGGGTGCACAAGTTGGGCAGGATTCCTGTTCCGACTGAATTCACATTTTGGTGGGCTGGGGGGAGATGAGAGGGACAGGCATCTAACAAGTCAACTAAGAACCAAAATCATGACTAAATGTGATCATCACCCTGTAGGAAAGCATCAGGTTTATGCGGTATAGGGTAACTGTGGAAGGGCATTTGAGACTCACAGACACTTCCAGGAAGAGGCATATAATTTGAGATCTGAAGGTGAACACAAAAGCTATGAAAAGATGATAGAAAAGGACATTCCAGGCAGGAGCTTATTTGAATCCGGGCTGGGGCAGAGGGGCAGAGGGACTGGGGAAGCAAGTGGGAGAGGGCAAGACTCTCATCTGGGGAAGTGGACTGACAGACAAATGCTTTTCTCCTAAATGTAGCAACAGGCAAAACAGTGATGGTGCAGACCATGGATATTGAAGCCAGGTGCAACTGGGTCCAAAAGCTGCCTTGTCCCTTACAGGCTGTGACTTTCTCAGAGCTGAGAGTTAAGAGCTATTGCCAAGGCCAGTGGGTATAAATTTAGCCCACTAATTTACTTGGACAAGTTTCTTAATCTCTATGGTTCTCAATACTTTTGTATGAAGAGAAAACATGGAGTTAAAAATAAAAGTCAATGCAAATGTTGAGTGGAAACTGAGTTATGTTAGTCCTGAGTCAGAAACCAGTGAGGTCCATAGAGTGTTACGGGTTCCATTAACATATATGAAAAAAAAACACCTAAAATTAAACCTTAGCAAATGGATTTTTCTCGGTGAGTGAGTATGTTAGCTGAAGTCAGTTGAAGCTGATGAAAAGGCAGAGAAATGCAGGCACATTATGCCTCAAGTCAGGGACATCCGTCTGTTCCACAGATACAGCTCCCAAGTCGCTGGGGCCTCTTCCCAGAAAGAAGAGTGGCTTTTGACACTATCACTCTGTACCACATTGACAAACGAGCACATGGCTCTCACAGGCCCATTTGATTTTATGGTGCTTTGTCGTGGTTGTTATTTTTGGTTCTAAAAGTAGAACATATTCAACAATAGGTTTGATTCTTCTCTAAACCCAGTTTACTATCCTCCCAGGGAAGATGGCATTCCAAAGCTCATAGCCACTCCCTAAAATAAAGAAATCACACTTTTTGCCAAATAAACACAAAGGATTTGGCCAGAGATCAAGAGAGGAAAAAATAAATAAATAAAACAGAAGGGAACAGAAGGCCAGGTAGCCAGGGATTCCTGCTCACCTATCGTTCTGTTGACCAGTCAACGCCAAGGAAAAGTTTTCCATGAAGTCATTTTGCTTTAAACAGGACTCCTTACTGCAAAGCCTAAGTGGAAAGCTCAAAGAAATAACTGGTGTAACATTTTTGAAAGATGAAGCCAATCATTCTTTCCCCTAAATAAAATGAAACCTAAGCAGTCAACAACCACAATCATAAGAAGATAAGAACAGTGAGGAAAGTACGCCCATTGTTGGAAGCAACTTTAAATGGAAAAACAGAAATCTGCTAGAAATTTTGGTCCTGCAAGGATATCTAAACTGTATTATTTTTAACGGAACAGGCACATTTGAAAAATAAAAAAATGACTTTTTTTCACGATTGGTAACGAAATCCATTTAAATTATGGTTTAGTGGTCTAACACAACCCCACTTTGACATAAATCAAAAATCTTCTCTCTACTATGAAGTGAAAGCCTACTAAATTTTACTAGGGGAAAATAAGCTGCTCATTCTCTGCCTTTTCATTACCTATTTTCATACTGTTAGGCATCTGCTTTTTGACTCTGGGCTGTTGATAAAGAACTAATATTCTCAATAATTTTTCCCAAATAAACACTCCACAAATTTTAAGTAATGTTTCCTATACTGAATGGAGATTCAATAGGTTATATAGAAGAATACTATATATAAGGTCTGAGATTTTACATGGGTGTTATTGGATTTACAAAGATCCATACCACCTCCTTCATAGAGAACCTTAATTAACTTGTCCAGGATTTGAGATCCCGACAGTCTACAAAGCCAGCGGGATCATTAAACCCAATCATATTTTCATCCTAACCTGATATTCCACTAGAGCCATTCAATCAGTTTACCCAACAGAGACATTTGTCCCTGGCCTGTCACCATAGCCCGTACCAAGCGTCCTACACTTCTTTATCTTTTGGCAGGGCCATCATAAACGAGCGACACCACAGGTGATATATGAGAACTCAAATAAGCCATAAATCCCGGAACCCTTCATCTCCCATCAGGAGGGCTAAATTTACGCCCACTGGCCTTGGCAATGGCTCTTAGCTCAGCTCTGAGAAAGTCAACTTAAAACGACACATTCTTTTAGGAATGAATCTCTTCTCAATGTGGTATCGGGGACAGGGAGAACGCCAAAGAGGAAGGAGGGAAGGGAGGACGTCAGGACACTTTATTCTCTAAGACACCACTAACCCTTCTTACTTTTAGAATTAAAATACCTTTGTAGGAAAACCCCCATCTTGGCTTTATCCCAATTCTAAAGTAACCAAAAATTATTCATTTATTCTAATTGGTGTGAATGGTGTAGAATTAAGAAGGTAGGATGTGGTACTCAGATAAAATGTGACTGTCACATACAACAAAGAGTTATGTAAAGGAATCAGAGAAATGGGCTGTAAATGATTTGTAAACAATGGAAATAGGTCTTGTAGACAGGACAGCTTCCTACAGTGTGTGCATGTGCTCGTGTGTACACACACATGCTTTCTGCCATGGTTTTGGTTGAAAGCAAGGCATTCCGTGGGAGATGTGTCGAGTTCAAAATGTGCGTTAGGCGAGGTTTCCTCAATATCTCGTGGAATCTCCTGGGAACAAGATTTTACATGAGAACTTTGCCTCTGAATGAGGAAGCTAAGGCACGTCTTCCCTCTTTACTCCTCTTGAAAAAGAAAAAAAAAGTTATTTTTAACCGAAGTACATTATAAGCAAATGTCATCTCCCCTAACAAGAGATTAGGAATTTTGTTTTTTAGGAATTTTGAATTAATTGAAGATATTGGAAGTTAGAAAAGGGGATTTAAATAGCGGCTAGCAATAGTTTGAGACACATTTAAACGTTTTTATCCCTCTAAGTAGACATTTGGTATTCATAATGGATATTAAAATTAGCTGGAGTTAACTCCTCCTAGTCCCTCTTCCCTCCATTCATTTTGATCGTCAACAACACCATAAAATCAGTTCCATCGCCTCTCCCCATACATCTCATTATCTCTCCTTCTTAGTATACATCTCGAGTCACGCAATTTACTTCAATGTCACCAAGCAAGCCAAGTCCCTTTGGGACTGTCATTATCATAAACCACAATCTGCTGCCAATTGATTTGTCCTTAGCTGCTCTTTGTTGTAACCTCCTTTAAAAAAGCAGAATAAACCCCCAACAACAACACAACAAATTAATGACACAGCAGTTCAAGTCCTGGTTTTTGTTCAGTCTGTGACTTTTCCATTTTTGTTGTTGTCGGTCTTTTGTTTTTATCATTGTATTTACCCACTACTCATCCAGGGCACAGACACAGGAATGAATGAAGGACAAACCTTACTAATAATTTTTCTTGTTTTTAGAAAAGGGATCAGAATAAGATTAGATTAAAGTTAAGGCAATCAATCAGTCATGGTGTTACTTTAAACAAGGAAGACCATTTGTTCCTGTGGAATTTAGTTATAAGAATTTGGAGGCAGGAAAATTATCTTGCTGTGTACTATGTAAGCAACCTGCTGATTTCTGAATTCAGTAATTATGTAATTATATTTCTCTTACATGTCCTAAAGGATTTAATGGTTTATACTAATGCAACTGTCCTTCAATTTGGAAAGACTACCAGGTAAAAACTGCAACACTTTTCAGATTTTAAGGAGAAGAAAATGACAACACTAATTTGAATGGCATCACAAGTGATTAATATTTCTATCTGGAAAGATTCAAATTCAGACCAATGAAATTATGGAACAGATACTAAAATTCTACTATCAGAGTAAAAAAAAAAAAAAGAATATATACACATATCCACACTTTATATTTGTTCATAAAGTAGCTAGGGGACATTTAGTTCTAGCCATACCCCCCCCCACAAAAAAAATCTTGATAGACAAATTTTACTTTTAATTAAAAGTAGCAATACTTAGACATATATACATACAAGTAGAGAGTCAAAATGGCACAGAAATTGTCCCAGATTTATTTGGGATAAATGCTTCCTGGGCTGATTTTATTTCATGTATTATTTTTTTCCCCTGTGTAGACACGGAAATTATATAACTGGGGCTGAGTTTTGGGGGGTAAATAGGAACCTTGACCACATGCATCATTCTATATAGAAAAAAAAAATCTAATATGGTTTGGGACCTAAATCCTTTGGATTGGAGAGACTAACATGCTTTATAATGATAATGTATATTTTATTTTAAAAATGTCTAATGTCCATGAATATGTGCATGTTGGCGATGGACAGAAATAAGACCTGTTCTTTTCACATGAGTGGCTGTCAAAGGAGAATATCGAATGCATTTCATGAAAAGGCCAAATACGGTGTATTTTATGTAATGAAAAGAATAAATTAAGAACCTCATGAAAATGAAAAATGAGACAAGGCTGGAGAGTGAGGCCTATTAAAAGGACAGTCCTCGCTTCAAATAATTTATCTCAATATCTTCATTCTTAACAACCATACATGAATAAAACTTTGATTTTACCTATTTTCTGTCAAATTTATCTTACCTGCTATCTTTTCTCAACTTACCTTTGACAGAATGAACTTTACAAATTTGCTACCATTTAGGAAAATAGGTTTACATTTACAAGAGAATGAGGTCTTTTTTCTTAAAAGTATAAAATAGCTAAAGTGGAAATTAAACTTGATGTTAGAGTTTATAAATCGCACCATTTTATTTTAATGTGTTATATAAACCTGAGGTAGAATTATTTGGCATGAGTTGCTTTGATAATCATACTTCAGTGGCATTAGGAAAAGAGTTAATTTCATAAATAAATCTACTATTCATTTTCCAGAGCATTTGCTTAGGATCTGGAATCATTTAGAACAGTTTACACTAATGATTTCTAATATTTAACTCTTGTTAGATTCAAAGTGAATGGTGAATAGAATTCTATTTAATAAATCTCAGTGGTTTTCCTTACTTCTAACAACCATGTCCAATTTTTCATAAGTCTGAAACTATCATTGTTTTATAGGTCTCAGTAATCAAAATGCACTCTTCACCCTTATAAAACAATAAATCAAACTAGGTTACTTAGGAAAAAATGTTATTACATGTAACAAGATTCCTGTATCACCAAATTTGTATGCAGGCATCATACTACTTTATTGCCCACAGTACTTTATACTTCACACTTGTTTTTCTGTCTTTCTCATTTGACTCTCTCAACCCCAAGTGCAGGGCAAGGGCAGATACCAGTTTTCCTGTTTTAAAGATAGAATGATGAGGTTCAGACAGTTAAGAGATTTGCCCAACAACTGTTCTTCTCACAGGATAAAACATGTAATTAAGTCCTTTAAATTTTTAATGTCTTCTCTTAACACAGCAGTTCTCAACTTGTGGGTCGCGACCCCTTTGAGGGTCGAACAACCCTCTCACAGGGTCGCCTAAGACCATCCTGCATATCATATATTTACATTACAATTCACAACAGTAGCCAAATTACAGTTAGGAAGTAGCAACGAAAATAATTTTACGGTTGGGGTTCACCACAACATGAAGAACTGTATTAAAGGGTCGCGGCATTAGGAAGGTTGAGAGCCACTGTCAACGTACACATACATATATATGAAGTGAGAACCATAATGATTATGGTACTTCCACATGATGGTTTATATTTTAACAGAAGTGACCTTGTAAACCACAGACTAATTAAAAAGTTTCTACTTTTGAAGTAGCCTCAACTCAGTGCCAAGCACTAAATAGAGCCCTGATTCTTAAACATGGGGGCATAAGGATCACAGTGGACCTCAGAACAAATGTCAGTTATTAAATCTCCCATTCATGAACTCTGTCCGATTCAGTACATGCAAGTTGAGACTCCAGTAATCAGTTTAATAAGTGGCCCTGGTGTTTTTGAAGGTGATAAGAAATCCTAAAATATCATATATGTAAATAAAACCAGTGAAATTCTTGGCCCTGCCTTTTTAAAACCCTCATCTCCTCTGCTCAGAGAATACCATTAGAGAAGAGGAATAGAAATATTTACATAGGACCATGTTCTGATTGCTAAAGAAATTCTACATCCCTGAATGACTTCAACTTGTGATAGTTCTGCCCATCTGAATCTCCAGCTGAAACTAGTCTTTATCCAGAGCTGAAGACATCATTGGGTCTCTCACAACCTTCTAAAATAATTCTAGGATCAAGAGATGGAAAACAAAGCCTTGCTCCTTTTCTTATTAGTTCAAACTTGTATTTCCCAAACTGTGCTACTTAGGCACTATACTTGGGTTCTTATAAAGGCAGGTTCCATAATCTGAATGATTTGAGAAACTCCAGGCTGTACTTGCTTGTCCATTGCAGTTAGATTGGGGCTAATGAAAGCACAGCTCATCAGGAGAGACACAACCCCACTTATTTGTATTACCTGACCACATACTCGTTGTTTCAGATATACCTATGAACATCTAGAAGATACCAGCTTCCACGGTGAAACCTGCCTATTCGTAAATGCAGAAGCCTTTAACATGAGGATATTGGGGGAATATGACCAATCTTGGGTCATTCCCTTTAGTAAATTTTCACTCTAAGTGTATTTATACAATAGAAGCAGTTTCTCTCATTAGCTCCTATGAGCCAGCAACTGTGCTAGGTGATGGAGGCACAGATGGGGCAAAGTGTGTTCATCATGGCAGGAAAACCAGAGATGTGTGAATAAGAAAATGCAAGGTGTGAAATGCTATGGTGGCAGTTAACTCAGCATAGAAGAGGTGCAGCTAAACTGCAGTGCAGAGGAGAGGTAGGAAATGATTCCTGGCAGAGGGAAAAGGCTGAGTTGTGAAGGTCAGACAGGAGTCAGTCCAGTGAAGGAGACGAAGGGAACAGTATGTACAGGTTTAGGCTAGTCAAAGCAATCTGGGTAAGAATGAGGGGAGTGTGAAGGGATGAGTCTCTAGAGCAGTGGTTCTCAACTTTCCTAATGCCGCAGCCCTTTAATACAGTCGACCCACAGGTTGAGAACCGCTGCTCTAGAGGTAGTAGCCATAACATTTAACAGTTATTGAAGCTTGCCATTTCTTTAAATGGCTTTCCCTAATGCCAAATCTATGGAGTATGGGACATTATTATCCCCACTTCACAGATGAAATAATCGAGCCATAGTGGAGTGACACTACTTGCTCAGGGGCATTCCAAACGTAGATAAAAAGGAAAGCTAGTACTTGAGATCAAATTCCAGTGCCTAATTTCCCATCACTGCATACTGTATTGCATTTTATCTTGAAAGAATGAAGAGTCCTTGACTAGTTTTAACCACGAATTTCTAGGAAAGCTCGCTATATAGCAGGAAGAATTGGCCGCAGGCTGGAGAATGAATTTAAGTGGAGGAAGAGCGAATGCCAAGCAATCAGTTATGGTGTGGCTCAGCCCCAGTGAGTGGGTAGATTTAAGAGATATCAAAGTCACCTTAGCAGAACAAGGAATTGACAGGTGTCATCATTGTCCTCTCTAAGGCATCCTCGGGGAATAGCATGCTCTTGTCCTGCACAATGACACACTTTCTGCCACTTCGGATCAGTTTGGTTTATAGTCGAAACATTGCTAGCTGAAACAATAGCATTTGACAATATATGGGATTCCTAAACAGCTAAGAGTTCTATAAGAGTGTAGATCTTGTCTGCTTTTCTTTCTAATCTTAGCACACAGGTCATAGTCATATGCAATAACTACTTGATCTGTGAGATTTGGTTGAATTGAATTCAACATCATGGCTAGAAATTTCAGTAAGCTTCAAGGTGTTGTAGGCATATGTGATTTTTTTCAGAGAAAATAAATTTCCCATCCAAAATATCAAGTACTCTCTAAATACTAATTACCTAGAGTTGACTTTTTAAGGATGCATTATTAAGGTTCATGAGATTCAGACAGGATACTGAAGAAATTTATCTTCAACTAGGGAGAAGGGAAACATTTCCCACCCTTGTTTAGTTCTCACACCCCCTTCAAATCTCCATTCTTGTTTTCGTGTTGTTGTTGTTGTTGTTTTCTGGGGGTGAGTGCAAAATTCAGACGCCGGCCCTCTTCATACAGCTTTGCAGCTTCAGCAGCCATTGCTTTCCCCTGTACCACATTTAAACAAATAAACAACTAAAATTGGAACTTGAAACTTGATTAACTTACATATGTTCCAATTAAGATGCATGTTTTCTATCTGTTTATACTATAAAATAAATTTTGCTCAGTTTACAATTCCCCCTGGTTTTTTGGTGAGCCGAAATGATTATAAATTGTAATTGATTAACTCTTGATACCAAGTTTGATTTGGGGGTACACAATATAAACTATCATTAAAGGAGGATTAATTTGGCTACACCAGATGGATTCCAATACGTTTTACGAGTATATTACAATCTGCACTTTCTTACAAAAATGAGAAGATCAAATAGTTTTCATGGCCCTTGGGAACCTTGCAGTGCCCTTATTCCTGGTTTGGCATTCTTTGGGAACCCAAGCTGAGAACTTTGCAAATCCTAGTATTGTACTACCTAACTCCTAAACATCTTATCTATGCCTTTCCAAGTCATTGATTTTATTTTGCCTAGCATTAGAAAAACAGATGATTTCAAGAACGTATTACCTATTTGTTTTCTAAGATAATTGCTTATGATATGAAATCATTTATAATGTTACTTTGTGATTCTAATTCTATAAAATGTTAAATATTTAACCTTAGCTGGATTTAATATTCTAAATGTATGTTTTAAAAAAATAATAATTCTATAAAGTTAAACCAGCAAAAATTGTCTCTGAGCAGTTAACCAAAAAGGCCATTCCCTGACTTCCACTTAGGATTCTCATTTGAAATAAGTAAAAGGTTTCCATGGAGTGCCTGAGGAAATTCCTACCCAGAGAAAGAGATCCTGATAGGAAGTTAGTCCACCTGGGTCATTTTCAAAAGAAAGGCTGAAAAGGGAGAAGAAGTCAATACAGGAAAAGATAGCCACAAAGAGAAATGTCATGAAAACACACCACTATCCTCCCAAAATGGAAGAAGATGACAAAAAATAGCAGGAGAGATAAAAATAGAGAGGGGCAAACGAAGACACAAGCTGCCACGTTAAAAAAAAAAAAAAAAAGCCATGGAAGCAACTCAGAAACACAGACAATTATTAAAAGAATGATAGAGATTGAGGAAATAAACACCAAAAGGCTAAACCATAAAATCAAATAGAGGTGCAAGTAACGAGATATGGATACAGGCAGAAAAAGACAGGCTCCACAGCAAAGTGGGATCGAAAAGACACACAGAGAGACACAAAAGCAATAAAAGTGGAAAAAGACAATAAACAGCAAGAAACTACAATGCAAAGTGTAAAAACCCAACAGAGGTAAATAGAGAAAGAGACAAAAGTCTATGTATCTGTGTAATTTGAGATACTGGTAATCACTAAAAGTGATTACCAGTGAGATACTGGTAATCACTTTTTCTTTTGAAAAAGTACAAAGATACTTACAAGGAAGAATTGTGTAAGTTACAGGCTTGTGGGTATCTTGCCCCTAAGGACAGATAAGAGAGGTCTGTGAGCAAGTGCCAAGGCTCTGGGGTGGGCAGGATGCCTGGCTGCCCAGTGTCCTTCTGTATGACTCCAAATCAACAGTTTCTCCTGAGGCAGTGACTCTACTGGGGATTTGGCAATGTGTGAAGATATTTCTATCATGACAATTAGTGTTGGAGGGGTACTTCTGGCAGGTAGTATGTGGAGGCTAAGGAAACTGCTAAATAGCCTGAAACACACATCACAATGCCCCCAGAGAAAGAATTATACAGCCCTAAATGTCAACAGCATAGCTGTTAAGAAACATTGCCCTACTCTCTGTTCTGGCAAAGAAGCAAACTCTCTCCATCTGTAGGATGGAATTTGCTGCCCCTCAAATCAAGAATTTGCATGTCAGACTTTGCTAAATTGTCCCCTCATCCTTTTTTTTGACTTGGATGTTGGAGAAAGTGCTGAGAGAATATGGGGCAGCCTGTTAGAAGACAGGCTACTGTGTCCTGCTACTACTAATCCGCTGAGTGGTTTTGCACACATAACTGTCCCTGTTTGGATTTCTTCATGTCATCAGTATGGTGAAGTGTTTCCCAATCTTTCTGAACTGAATGGTTCCTTTTTAAGGAAAAGAAAGCATAACTACTTAAAAGCAAGTATCTGTTGTTAATTTACAAAATACAGACTATTAAAATTAAGTAATATTCAAAAATGTACCCTTTTCATTAAATTTTAGAATTATTTATCCTTCTAAAAATAATATTTATCTTTGTCTAATTATGCAAAGCATATTATTAGTTGGATTTATGGACAACACTTGAATTGCATTGGACTTATAGATTACTTAAAATAATCTTGAGATCCTTGTCCCTTTGATTCAAGTGGAATTGCATTTATGATAATCTTTTATCTCCCTCTCTAAAAACTAACTACATAGGGTTGGAGAAAGACAGTTAGGGAGCAGAAATGCCATCAGGGCCATTCAGGAACCAGAAGTATGGAAATCAGCTCAGATTCTAACAATAAGGAAATGAAGAACACCCCCTCTAAAGATAGCAACTGCTATTCAGTTCCAGCAAATGATTTCCTCTTATAGAAATGGTATTCTATATTCCAAATTTTATAATTTTCTAAAATAAATCAGATATCCAGATTTTCAAATATTGGCTCAAAGATTTAAACACTGTGAGCCAAATAGAGCAGGTTGGTAGATTGAATTTGGTCCACAAAAGGGCCATTTTGTGACCTCTGGATAGTTACCATCCCATTTAATTCAATTTATAATTGAATAAGATTGCCTCAGTGTTGAATGAGAAAAGCCCATGAAATAACAAAGAAATTCTTAAGAACTTAAAGGACAAAAATTTTTTAAATGTAAGGACACATAAGCCCCATTTCTCTCACCTCTCGCATGCAATCCATTAACAAATTCTATCTGATCTACCTTCAAATATATGCCCCAGTCCAAAACTACCATCTTAGCACAAGTCACCAGCATCTCCAGTCTGGCTACTCTATTACCCTTCAAACTGGTCTCCCTAGTTTACTCCACCCTCTATTCCTGACACAGCTGCCAAAACTATAATCAACATATGAAAAAAATGCTCAGTATTTCTAATCCTCAAGGAAATGCACATCAAAACCACAATGAAATATTACCTAACTCCAGAAAAAAATGGGTTTTATCCATAAGTCCCCAAACAACAGATGAGGGCATGGATGCAGAGAGAAGTGAGCACTGTTGGTGAGGCTGCACAACTGTACAACCTCTTAGGAAAGTAATGTGGATATACCTCAAAGAACTAAAAGTAAATCTACCATTGGATCCAGCAATCTCATTACTAGGTATTTACCCAAGGGAAAAAAAAGTCATCCTATAGAAAAGACAGCTTGTATCTAAATGTTTAAAGCAGCAGAATTCACAACCACAAAGATGTGGAAACAACCCAAGTGTCTATCAATGCATCAGTAGATTAATAAAATGTGGTACCATGGAGTATCACTTAGCCATAAAGAAAAATGTGAACCAATACTTTTTGTAACAACCCAGATGGATGTGGAGGCCATCCTTCTAGGTGCAATATCGTAAAAATGGAAAAGCAAACACCACATGTGCTCACTCTTCAACAGGAACTAAATGATTAACATACATGTGTACATATGGTAGTGAAATTCAATGGACATAGGGCAAATGGAAGGGACAAGGAGGGAACGAGTAAATTTACATCTAATGGGCACAAGGCACACTGTCTGGGGGACACAATCATAATTTTGTATAAAATAATGGATATAATCAAAACATTTGCATCCCTGTAACATTCCGAAATAAAAATATACCTTTAAAAATAATATTATATTATTTTATGTCCTTTCTTGAAACACTCCAATAATCTACCAACCCAAAGGCCTGTGCTGTCTAGTTCCTGGCTACCTCTCTGTCCCCATCTCTTATTCTCCCACTTTCTTCCTCTTCTCCAGCTACAATGGTCTCCTTGACATCTCTCTAGTGCATCACTCTCACCAATGGTGGTCTGTTGTCTTCAGACAGATTACTCCTCTCAGGATTTCCACATAAACCAATGATTCTCTTTATTCAGGTCTGGAGTCGAAGGTCACCTCCTCAGAGCTTCCTGCCCAAACATGTCACTGAAAATAGCAGGGAGGCAGGCACGCTTCACATCTACCACTACCTATCCATGTCCACTGATTTAGTTGCCTTCAGGTCAGCTATCATTACATCACTTGAAATGGTATCATGTAGAGTGCCTGTCCTCTCCAATTTATTGCAAACTCCATGAGGGTGGGCGTTATGAATTGTTCAGTAAGGTATCCCAAGAACCTGGAATTGGCACAGAATACATGTTCAATTAACATTTCTTGAAGAAAGGAATAAATGCATGAACATAAAACCTTGGACAAAGCAGAAGGCAAATGCCTGTTACAGTGATGCTTGCAAATAATAAGTCTGACGGGCAACCTTATATTACCATAGTCATTATTATTATTGAAAACTAAGAAAACACAGATGCTAGGTGGTTACAAGGGCAACAAGTTAATTAGAGATTTCTTATAATCCCTGGAGGCAAGTTAGACTAGAATTAATTCAACTCAAATACATCAGAAGTAGAATAGATGATACACCAGATTCCCTCCCTTCTTTCTATCTTCTTTCCTCCCCTCCCCCTCTTTCTCTCTCTCTCTTTCTCTCTCTATTTTTTCTCCTACATCATCTACCTCTAGAGATCTCCCAGCTTGGCAGAGCATAGCCCCATGCCTACCCTATGCTTTTTCTCTGAGGAGACGGCTACATTTGGACTGGAATGAGAATTAGATTTTGAGTAGATCAGGCAGTGAAAAAAAAGAGTGAGATCACTGGACCCCTTCACGGTAACATCTGTATACAGCACAAAGGCTCCTCCAGTTCCTGGATCAATGGATTAACCGAAACGTCCTCTCCATGCTGTACTAATTCCCTTGAAATGCCTACCAGTCGCTCCTCCCTTCCCCACCAATATCACAGGCAACCGTGACTCTCCTCCACTATAGAAACCTGGAAATCATTCATGTCCACACTTGTGTTCTTTCTCATTTGTCATTTCCCAAACACCAGTCATTTATACTGCAGTAAACAGTACATTACCCACTAGACACATTCTAATCTGTCATCCCTTTTGTTTGATCTACTTTATCTATTCAACAGAGGAGCTGCACAGAAAAGACTTCCCCTTGCTAATGAGGACTCAGACTTCTAACCTTGCTCACAGTTTTTTCTTGGGCAAGGTGGGTAGAAAAAAATCGCAAAGCCAAAGTGGGACCTCTTGCACTTAATTTCACTTTCCAGACTCCAATTTAGATAAGATGCTTAAAGGATATTGAAGGGTTCCAAAATGCAGAAGTGTCATGCAGTGGTGAAAGGAATCACTTGATTTCAGTACCTTACAGTACCTGCCCAGCCCTGTCAAAAGAATGAAGGGTGTAACAGATAAGAAGAGATAAACTGCATGTTTTCATACAATAAACAAGAAAATCCCATGAAGGTTATGTTGAACAGTTGGTTGAAAATATTTTAGATTCAGCTCGGCGCCTGTGGCTCAATGGGCTAAGGCGCCAGCCACGTACACCTGAGCTGGCGGGTTCAAATCCAGCCCGGGCGCCAAACAACAATGACGGCTGCAACTAAAAATGGCCGGCATTGTGGCGGGCGCCTGTAGTCCCAGCTACTTGGGAGGTGGAGGCGGGAGACTCGCTTGAGCCCAGGAATTGGAGGTTACTGTGAGCTGTGATGCCACGGCACTCTCTCCAGAGTGACAGTGTGAGGCTCTGTCTCAAAAAAAAAAAAAAAGTTAGGTGAGTTGCACATGCAGTACTCATGTGGTCGAGCGAGGAGAAGGTCACACTTTGGTACTCTGTTCCCTGGCTCCCTGGCTCCACTCTAGTTGGAAGGTCGTCTGTGGGCAGCGGGTATGCTCACACCTGCCTCTTATTCTGAGTTTGATTTTGATGAAGAAAGAATGACTGACCAGGACCCTAGACCCCCGGCTTCAAGCCCCTCACTCCACCCCACAACTGGGATGTCTCCTTTGGGTTATTTCCATGGCTGTCCTTGGCTGTGCACGTCAGAGAAAGGAGCTCCAGGGGAGGAGGCCGTGGGCCCCGGGCAAGGCTATGGAGGGAGGCGGGAGCTAGTGATGCGCAGCTTCGACCCCGTGCCTGGGCCGGCTCCCTGGCCGATGTCCTGGGATGGATGTTTGACACATGAAGTCACTGGCTTGGGAGGGCCTTTTCACACTACCTCACCCACCTCAGGCTTGAGCAACTGGGGGTTTCAAGCACACCCCGAAGTGTAGGCTAACATCTCCTGCCTTCCCCCAGCTTGTGGCCCGTGGCTTGTGTTCCTCTCACTGCACGTGGAAGGTGCCATCAGGCTACGGAAGGGCCAGTGATGGCACTTTCTGGCTCAACCATTTGAAGGCACCTGTGGGGTTGGGAGGAGTGATGGTGGGTCTGTGTGGGACAGGGGAGATGTGCCCTCAGTCACTCACGTTCAGGTGGGGCTTGAGGCAACCAGTTATAGATCCAGAGGAGCAAGTAGACAGTCCTGGGCCATGAGTGGATGTGCAGAAGGCCCCCATGAAGGACAGCTCTGTGAGGCTGAGCCAAGCTCTGTGGCCCAAGGAGCCAGTGCATGGAGGGGAGGGGTCATGGAGGTGGAGCTTGCAGGTGGAGCTGGCAAGAGAGTGCTGCCTCTTGCCGTTGGCTGGAGATGACTCTCCAAGTTCCTTCAACTTTATTAGAAAGTTAAATAATATGAAGGGGACCTATGTGGGCCCACTCTACTTTTCTCCCCTGTACCCTTGCTCCAGGGCCAAGACAGGCCAGCGCTGGAGATTCCTGAGCCAGTCCTGCTCACCATCCAACTTATGTGTTCCTCTTGTCCTGGTCCTTCATGGTCCCTGGGGGCAGTGAGTGCAAGTTCATCATCAGGGACACACTCTGAAATATTGAGGCCTCTGCCACAGGGATAGCGCGGCCCCAGTGCATGGGTCTTCACTGGCCAGGCCAGCACTAGGCAATGGGGCAGCCTCTAGAATAACCTCCCTAATGGATGTATTTGCCAGTGACTTTTTGGGCCCTGTGGAGAGCTGGCAAGAGCCTGTAATTGCTGGCCCAATTTGAAAGATCGCATCATATTTACTAGTTGACAGACCCCTGGGTTCGAGCTCCAGTTTTGCTATAATTTCATCCATGGACTTAGTCATGTTAGATGACCTCTCTGACCTGCTCTCCTTATTTCTGAAAAGCAGGTAATAATGTCTGCCTTGCTTGGTTGCCAAAGTATAAAATAAGATGTTTGTAAGAGGCCTACTGTCATATCTGGCACAAAGTAGGTTTTCAATAAATAATCATTATCATTACTCTTATTTGTCTTAGAGGTCCCTGGGTTATAATCTAAGACAGTGCTTCTCAAGCTTTAAGATCTGGGGCTCGTGTTAAAATGCAGGTTCCATTGCTGCAGGAGAGGGGTGATAGAGCAGTGATTCTACATTTCTGATAAGCTCTCAGGTGATGCTGATACTCCTGGTTCCCTGAGCATACTTTGCGTAAGTATGGCTCCTGGGTCTGCTCAGTCAAATCCAGCCAAGAGGAGCATCCCCTGCCCTTGACCTTGAGGAAGTCTAATCTGAGGCGGAGTTGGTACAAACATACCTGTCTCCAGGAGCACCTGCAGAGAGGGCACACACAGGCTTGCGAGGAACACACAGGGGCACAGGGAAGTGCCACTTCTGGTTTCCTCCTCTCAGAGCCAGGGGCTGTGGGTGCTGAGAGCAGAGTGCCCCTGCCAGCCCCCAGAAGTGAAGCAGGGAACAGCTTAAAGCTGTGGGTTGGTGTGCTATTGCACTAGCCCATCCAGGAAGCCTGAGTTAAAAACACACTCATCCAAGGCCAGCTCTCATTAGTGCTCTTAGGCCTCAGGACCCAGTGACCATGAGTTTTAAAAATGGGAACATGTACTACAAGTGGGACTGGGACAACAGTGCCCTTGACTTTGCTGATGTTTGCAGACGGAGTTAGGCACGCTTGACGTTGAAGCACTGCAGTTTGTGCTTCTTGGCTGCTTTGCTAGAATGCACTTGCCCCTCACCCCTGAATAAAGCTCCCTGGGTTCCAGACATCAGCAAAGGGAGCAGTGGATTTCCTTTCTGCTCATATCCACCATAAGAGGATTGCTGGTCAGCTGGCCGGCTGAGGCAACTTCCCTACTGGAGCTTCTCCGGAGGAGGCTGCTGAGGTAAGAAGAGCCTGTAGCCAGGTTCAGGAGGAGAAGTCCCCTTTCTTCTCTGTTTCCACATCTGCCAAGCAGGGAGCAGCTTAGATCTAAGCTGACACGCAGGGCGCAATCCCTGGGGGGTTGTGGAGAGAAATGGCTTGTGTTTTATACTGTGGTAAAATATCTATAACACACAATTTGCCATTTTAACAATTTTAAGTTCAGGGGCATTAATTACATTCACACTGGTGGGCAACCAGCATGACCATCTGCTTCCAAAAGTTTTTCACCACCCCAAACAGAAACTCCGTATCTATTGGGCACACATTCCTCATTCCTCATCTATGAACTCGCCTAGTTTAGGTATTCATCTATAGCAGCCCCTCCCCCCTTTCTTCACCATTTTGCTTTTCAAGGTTTCAGTTATTAACCACCGTCCAAAGATAGGTGCCTATAATAAATACACTTTAAGATATTTTTAGAGAGAGCATGAGACCATATTCACATAACTTTTATTACAGTATAATTGCTTTATTTTATTAGTAGGTATTGTTATTCTCTTACTGTTTCCACATCTGTAAAGCAAGGAGGAGCTCAGGTCCAAGCCAAGCATACAGGGTTCGAACCCTGGGGGATTATGGAAAGAAATGGCTTGCTTATGCCTTCTCATATGTGCAGGAAAAACATACTATGTGCAGGGTTAGTATTACGCACTGCTATACAGGATACAAAGAGGTTTGGTTTATTCGGCTCCCTTTTCTGCAGGCTGCACTAAAAGCATGGTGCCAGCAGCCTCAGGGAGCTTCCCATCAGGGAGGTCGGCGGAGAGGGAACAGGCCGCCCGTGGGGAGAGCAGTAGCAAGAGAAGGAGGAGGAGGCCTGGGCTCTTGTAAACAGCCAGCTCTCTCCTGAGCTAAGAGAGCTCACTCATTACCTCAGGGAAGGCACCAGGCACGGGTCTGCCCCCTTGACCTGAACACCTCCCATCCGGCCCCACCTCCAACATTGGGGATCGAATTTCAACGTGCCCTTTGGAGGGGACAAATAGTTCCAGAAATCCACTGGGCACCTTGCAGCACATGCCCCGTGGGTAAAGGGGGAGCTGCTCTAAGTGGAATTATACGATGTTTGCCCTTTTGTGTCTGACTTCTTTCACTTAGTGTAATGTTTTCCACGTTCATTCATGAAGCATGGATCAGAAATTAATTCCTTTTTATGACTGAATCATATTTCATTGAGTGAATATAGCATTTTATTTTGTGGATATACTGCATTAATCTGTTGATAGATACTTTGGTTGTTTACATCATTTTTTATTAATAATGTTTTACGTAGGCTGGCCATGGTGGTTCACGCCTGTAACCCTAGCACTCTGGGAGGCTGAGGAGGGTGGATTGCTTGAGCTCAAAGTTGGAGACCAGCCTGAGCAAAAGCAAGATGCTGTCCCTACTAAAAATAGAAAAACTGAGGCAAGAGGATCACTTGAGCCCAAAAGTTGGAGGTTGCTGTGAGCTGTGATGCCACTGCACTCTACTCAGGGTGACAGCTTGAGACTCTGTCTCAAAAAATAATAATAATAATGTTTTATGTATTTTGCATGTCCTCTGGGGCTAGGCACTAGAGATAACCCTGGAAATAAGAAAATATAGTCCCTGTTCCCACCTGGCTCATACTGTAGTGGAAAAACAGGCAGGCAGCCAGGCAGTAACTACAGAGGTGAGTGCCATCACAGGGCCTGTGGACATACGGGGCCCTGAAGACCCACAGGACATACTGGACAAGGGCTTGGCCAGTGTATCCTGGTCTTGCTTGACCAGCTTCTAACTTTGTACTGTGTGTGTGTGTGTGGGGGGGTGTCTCTTTTCCTGGGCCTCAGCCTTCCCATCTGTGAAATGGGTTTGAGGCTAAAGACTCCTGTGACCCTAATACCTATGGTTCTATGATACTGCATCTTTAGCTATGGCATTCTAAATGAACTTCTGTTCTGTTCTGGGGTCCAGACTTAGAGTGGGAGAGAGCTGTCCCCATGACAGAACTGGAGGTGGAGTCTGAGTGTTGAATGTTTTCAGTCTGGTGCTTGGCAGGAGGATGGCCCTGCAGCCACACCCTGAGTGTTGATGCTAACGCCCCTCCCTTACAGGCGCCACTCACTCTCTCCACCCTCCCTCCCTGCCTAGAGAGGCTGTCCAGGCATGAGTGGGGCGGGGGAGTGGTCAGAACTGTTGATCAGTATGGAGATGTGTAGGGGCAGGCCATTTGGGGGGAGAGGGCATGGTTTGGGTTAGGGTTATATAGGGGGTGTTGGGAGTTAGGAGTTTAAACATGGGAGATGGGATGCCAGAGCCCAGGACAGCCTGAAGGAGTGAGTGGTGGCTGGGAGGAACCGCAGCCAGGGTGGAGACTTCCTATCCAAACAGCCCCTTATCCTGGCAGGAGAGCACATTCCTTTCCCCCAGGAGATAAGAAGGCCAGATTTTCCTTTCTCAGGGCTCCTTTGAGCTGAGAGCCTAGTCCAGGCTGGTGGGGGCTCTGTGGGCTGAGCCAGGGTGGAGCCTCTGTAGTCTCCTGTGTGAGGCCCCAGCCAGACCAGCTTTAGCTCCTGGCTCCCCTCCAAGACTCCCTGCATCCTCGGGTGAGCACCAACCCCCGAACTGGCAGCACAAGGTTTGAATCCCCATGGCCTCACTGTACCTCAGTTTCCTTACCTGAAAAATTCATCTACATCCTAGGGTTGTTGTGAGGTTTACATGAGTTAATAGGGTAAAGCTTTTGGAACAGTGTCCGGCATAAACTGTTGCCCCATGTAAGCGGACATCACTGTCCTTATCCCACAGTGCCTACTTCTGGGCCCAGGGGAACCCCAAGTGCCCACCCAGGTTAGGCTCTTTTCACATTCTTGGACATTTGACAGCACTTTTTTGCCCTCTAGGCAAAAATCTTTTCTCATCTCAATTTAGTAACCCCAAGACCATTATAAAAAAAGATTTATTAAGCACTTAAAATAGAGCCCATTTAGCAGATATTAGAAATCATTCTTCATGAGGAAAAGATTCATCTTTCACAGGTGAGAGATCTCTTGCTTAGAAAGAGCCCCAGGCCTTCTCTCCTAGGCCAGGGCTTGGCAGGGGCTGCTCTTGTTCCTGGACACACACACTCGCAGGTGTGTGTGGGCTTCCCTGACATCCCCAACCTGAGCCCCTTATTTCCTGGGTTGCTTGGCCTTGGGGGTTTGTCCAGCTGTTTCCTGACAGCCACACCTCCTACAGGGTGGAGGCCTTCCCCAGGGCCAGGCAGAGGCTCCAGGTTGCTTCTCCCAGGGTGGTCTGGGTGGGACACCCATGACCCACCGGGCAGGCCCAGCCTCACTTCACCATTTCCCTTCTGGCCAGCCTCGGGATGCCCAGCCCTTGGTCTGTGTATTTTCTCTCTGGGTGGGGGCTCCGGGATGGAAACCCTGCTCACATCCTCTCCCCACCCTCTGTAAGCCAAAGTCACTTAGGGCTGAAGCCAGGGTGGAGATCACTGTCTGGGGAAGGCTCCCAGAGCACTGCCCAGAAGTTCTTGGGGGCGTCATTCTAACCTATTGTTAATTCCTCTTCCATGTTTCCCAGCCATGATCGGTACAATCCAAATCAATACAGCTCGATTCAGTTTAGTTTCAAAACACTTTATGGGGCACCTATCATTGTACTGGGTCATTGTTATAACCCACTTCAATGGGAGATCCCAGCAAATTGGGACTTGAGACTATCTGGGCTCCAAACTGAACTCTAAAATAGAGTTGCTAATCTTTCTTTCTTTCTTTCTCTCTCTCTCTCTTTCTTTCCTTTCCTTTCCTTTCGTTTCTTTGGGTTTTTTGGTTGTTGTTTTTTGAGACAGAGTCTCACTCTGTCACCCTGGGAAGTGTTGTGGCATTGTCATAACTCACAGCAACTTTGAACTCTTGGGCTCAAGAGCTCCTTTTGCCGAAGCCTCCTGAGCAGCTGGGACTACAGGTGCCCACCACAATGGTTAGCTAATTTTTCTATTTTTTTTTTTTTTTTTTTTTTTTGCAGCTTTTGGCCCATCTAGGTTTGAACCCACCACCTCCTGTATATGGGGCTGGCGCCCTACTCCTTTGAGCCACAGGTGCTGTCCTAATTTTTCTATTTTTAGTAGAGATAGGGTCTCACTCTTGCTCAGGCTGGTCTCCAACTCCTGAGCTCAGGTGATCCAGCTGCCTCCCTTCCCAGAGTGCTAGGATGATAGGTGTGGGTGCGCCACGGGCCCAGCCCTGCTGACCCACTTTCTATTCTCTATGCCAGTGGTCCTCAACCTTCCTAATGCCGCTGCGTATTTCAGTTGTTACAAAGGGGTTCCGCCACCCACAGGTTGAGAACCACTGCCTATGCCTTTTGAACAACTGGCTTCCAACTCTGCAGGCCAGTTTTCTCAGTTGCTGAAACAGACCAATGAAGACCATGAGGGTTTCCTCCTCCTTCCCTCTCTTTAATTTTTCACTATCTGCACTAATGAGGGCACCAGTGACACTCCTCATCCAAAACAGCGGAAAATGAAAGCAATGTAAAGGCCTGGGCCAGGGATTGTAATCCAAAATTAGTTTTTATTTTATTTATTTTTTTAATTTTTACATATACATGTGTTAATTAGGTTTCCACTTTTTGCCTTCACAGAATTTAAAAGGCTTAAAATGTAATAACAATAACAATGTTTAAGATGGCTCAGCGCCTGTGGCTCAACGGGCTAAGGCACTAGCCACGTATACCTGAGCTGGCAGGTTCGAATCCAGCCTGGGCCCACCAAACAACAATGACGGCTGCAACCAAAAAAAAATGGCCAGGCGTTGTGGTGGGCGCCTGTAGTCCCAGCTACTTGGGAGGCAGAGGCAAGAGACTCGCTTGAGCCCAGGAATTGGAGGTTGCTGTGAGCTGTGATGCCACAGCACTCTATCCAGGGTGTCAGCTTGAGGCTCTTTCTAAAAAAAAAAAAAAAAAAAACAATGTTTAAGATAAGGACTAGAAACAAAAACCATGTAAAGAATGAACAAAGATAAATACATTCAGAAAAGAAAACAGACGATTACTCATCAAAATATTAAGCAATATTAATAATAATAATTCAAATTTCTTTTATTAACAAACATTAAAAATTTTTAATTT